>CM055267.1:113518279-113679094 GCA_029237695.1 Conchocele bisecta | reverse complement strand
TTTTAAATCCTCTATTTTGCGCTACATCTATAATGTGTTTTCCATCTTCTGTAGTTTCACTTAGTACTCGTTTATATCTATCCCAATTTAAATTGTTAGTTCTCTTGGACATTCCTTTCGCAGAGTTTTTATTAATTTGTTCCAAATTATCTTTAGAATTAATTTTTTCTACGAAATAACACTTACTAGATAACGCTATCGCCCTATCTCCGCTGAATTCCATTTTGAAAAGTCCGGGCTCTCTTTCGCTCCATTTATCCCAAGCCAACCATTTATTTTTTTTCTTTTTCAAACTCGTCTAGTAAGTTAGGTCTAATCAATTCCTCTATCGTTTTTCCACTAACTCCTATATACATACTATCTGTATCCATCTGTATTAATTCAAAGTCTTCTCTTTTTACGTATTTATCTAGAAATTCGTAGTAAAATTCCAACATTCTCAATTTAGCTAGTTGATAAACCGCTATTCCACAGTGGAAGGGGCTCTTTACTGCACACCGGGGTTTTCGGGAAGATATTTCGTACGCATCTCTTATCTCTTCCAAATCATCAAAGAATGCAGATCTTAACGCTTTGTCAACACAGGTTTCGTCTTGTGTATATGTCGTATTTAAATGTCTCTCTTTTGCCTCTATCATTTTTCCACAACACGAATTGCCTAATAATTTCATTATATCCGCTACTGGTTTTGTTTCTTATTTGGTTCTACATCGCCTGTTCGTCTTGCGGCTGTAACTTCTTTTGCGAACCATTCGAAGGGTTTACCACTAATATAATCTATAACACGATGAACTCCCGTTATTTCTAGGCCGTGTTTTAAATACCATTTCAACAGTGGCGCGTACAGCAATACTTTAGTGGCCGACATAGATCCCACCAATTTTCTTCCGTTTCCTCTAATTCGGCCAGTATCATTTAAATATTTTAACATGTGCGCGGGAACTTCATTAACCTCTACTTCTCTGTTTATAAAAAGTGGAGACATTTCAGAAAACTTATTTTTTAAGTTGTGTGGAACTTCTATATCCACCTCCGCAAACCCAAACCATTCTCCAGATAAAACTCTTTTACAAATTTTTTTAATAAGTTTAGGGTTATGTGGGGAAACTATATGATGTATAGTTTCTTTTCCACATGGCATATCTTTATTTAACGTAGATAAATATAACGCGTTTGCATCGTACCCCAAAACAGCCTTGCAAGGTTTGTTAATTTCATTTGATCTAATATTTGAAACACCGGCTTCTGCATAGCGTGTAAATACTATTGATGGACCACCAACTAGAGCGTCTTTCATCATTTCGTATGTTTCTTCTTTTGGTGCATATAGAGCCCCCTCCGGTATAACCACCTTTATAGATTTTTGTTCTTTAATGGTTCCTCTCAATAAATATTGTATAGCTACTCCAGGTAGTGTTACCGCATCTTTGAAAATATCCACACCTCTGTGTTTATAAAATTCACACATTTTTGCCACCGCTTCTAGGAACGGTGCTACATCTAAATCGTTATAATATTTCAACCAATCTCTGAAAGTTTTCATATTATTTTCTTCGAAAATTCTACGACATTTACTTAATTCTGTTTCATCTATTAACATTTTCCCAGATAGTTTGGAATACCAATTCTCTCTATCCGGTAGTCCTGGGTAATTCAGTTTGTCTGGAGAATCGAACCACTCATAAGGAAAGAAAGATTTCTGTCCTTTGCATTCGTAGGCTTTTATCCAACTATCGTAACTTACACCGGGTCCTAGATAAAGTATTACATCAAGAAATCTAAACTCCGGAGTAAATAGAAATATTGTTGCGTTTGCCCGTTTTCCGACCATTACTTTCTTTGTTGTTGCAGATAGTTCACCTACTAAATATTTCTTTATTAAGTTTATATCGTACTTACTGCTGTTTAAAACCTATAACCGGTACTTGCTCTATCCACTGTTCGATCTTAGCGATTTGGTTTTTACGTAAATGTTCTGTATTAAACCCATATCTTGACCACACTTCTTCTCTTATAGCTTTTCCCCTGACTTTCAAATCTTCTACAAATTTTTCTATAAGTTTTGCAGGATCTTTATCACAAATATGAGTTACTGTTCCTGAGAAATTATCTCCTATACTAACACTTACCGGAACGTGCTCAGCTTCGTACTCTAAACTATTACCTAGCGTTTAAGTAATTCTTTAGAATTAGGTGGGTTGAGATATGCCTCAAAATCGTATACTATCTGATATGGATAAAGAGTAGTGTCGCAACCGATCTTTATATCTTTACCCGTTCTTTGGAATTCGCATTCCACATAACTACTAGGTTGAATTCTTTGCTTTATTAATAAATGTATCTCTTCTCATAGTGGATGCGCGTTCTTCTTTTTCTATGCTTTGCATGAATCTCACACCCGTGCCAGTAACAGCGCCGTGATATTGATATACGGTATTGGTTTCTGGACAGTATCCATCTACTGGAGCTCCTAAAATCCATCTTTCACCCCCGTGTCCACACTGTTCGTGGTGAATGTGAATTCCCTCCCGCTTTTCCACAGATTGTATCCAATCGATCGCGCCATAACTGTTAGAACCTTTTGGGTAGAACGCTTTCTCGAACGACGAACGCGGGCGCTCTAAATAATTACCATCATACATTTTTGTCTCACCTTTCATACATGTTGGTCCGTGTCTCTTCATATTACTCGCTTTTGTGAATCTCTGTTTACAATTATTGCAGGCGTAAGTTTTAGATAGGTTTTTAAGGTTTTTTATCAGAAATGCGTGATTATTAAACAGTCCTATTGTCATTGGTTTATTACCTATTTCATTTAGTGTGCTGGTACCTTTTTCAACCACCATACGTTATATTTGGTCGGTTGATATACTTCTATACCGATTTTAAAAAACTCTTCAACCTTTTTCAGATCTTTAAAAGGAATTGGGTGAAACAACATTTCTACCGAAATATTGCTTACTAAGTTCTTCCGCTTTTTCTGTACATCTGTCAGGTCTGATCTTTTTATCAAGGTGCATAGCTAGACACCTGAACAGACAAAGATCGTCATTATACTTATCTAAAGAATACATACCTTTTCTATTCCTCAACCATTCTGGAAGTTCTCCTCCTGCTGCTTCTTTGGATTGTAGTCCCAAATCTATTCCCCTACTACCCTGTATTAGCTTTACAAAAAACCTCTACCCATCTTACAAACTTCCACTTTGTATTTGGTCTGTCTATTTTATCGGACATTATTCGTGTTTGCTCCTTATCTGACAGCCATTTTTTAACGGTTTTCATTGATGATAGTGGTTCGCTACCACCGAGATTTTTGTGAAATATTAGAGTTTTAGGTTTTTCCATTTATAGTTTCCTCCATATGTTCTAGCTTGTAAGAATATGAATATCTCAAATAAAAATTTGTTGTTAGATACGGAGCGAGTTTATCGGACATGCGTTCGGACTCGTTGATGTCAATGTTTTTACGAAAGGATAATGTAACTACCCGTCTTCCATTTTCTACCTTTTCCAATGTTTCATCGTGAGCACCCAATATTTCTTCACCTTTTTCCACTATCGCGCGAACTATAGATTTTTTCTTATTATTTGGTATTTGGTCACCTGTGCGTCTAATTTGAGACGTGCTTGAAGGTAATTCTTTAGAATTAATTACACTAGCCCTTAACCCCGCAATACTTTCTTTTTGAATTCTGTTACCAACTTCCTCTGCTTTGGATATATCATTAAAGGCTCCTCGTTTGTGGGCGCGGGTAAACCGCTTCATAAACGCCTCATTCTTTGTGGCATTTATCAGCTTTGTCAACCCCCTAACTCTCAACCGTTTACTATAAGTAATCCCTAGAGATTCGGCTTCTCTTCTCAAACTTTCTATTTCTGCTCTATTTTCTGACGTTATCATATTTTCTGTAATATACTTTTGTATAACCTATGAAATTTATCTGTTCAATTATCTTGAAAACATTATGTTTTTTTTTATACGACCAATTGAATATAAACATAAAACATATTACATATATAATGGAGTGTGAGACTTGTTGTAAAACGTTTACGCGTAAAGACTATCTACGAAGGCATCTAGCGAGACGTAGAAAGTTTCCTTGTGCCCCCCACAATTTCAATGCCCCAGATGCCCTTGTAAATTCGTTAGTGCCCAAACTCTTTGTAGACATAAGCAAACTACGCTGCCCTGTGGCTACAGGTGAACGTGGTAGACTAGAGCTGGTAGAATTAGTTGCTGATCTACGGGAATTCAATTAGCTATATCGGAGGAGGAAAATATGGTGTTGGAATATAGACTATTGCGCGAGGACGCATTTTAAATCGGAAACTTATTAGAATAAAATTTCATAAATTTACTGTCGTAAAAAACATCATGTATTTATGACAACGAGATAAAAATAAATCCTTTTTAAGACTATTGTTTTATCTGTTCAATTGGACGTGAAAACAACATGATGTATTTATGACACCAATTTTAGATTTTTCGTGGTTGGTGGGAGACAATTTCCTCGTTAACCAATTTTTGATTTTTAGGGGGTGGTGGGAGTAGTATATAGGGGTGAAAATGATGCCACCGTAGGTGGTATCATTTTGACTCCCTATATACTACTGGCTGCATGACAATTTCCAAATTGTAGTTTATGCTGATTTTCGAAATATTCGACAGGTGAACCAGTAAATCAAATGAATTAAGACCTAGGCCCAGTTCTATCCGTGGCCAATTTATCCAGAATACGTGTCACAGTTAATGAGTCAACTGTTTACATTTTATTTAATAAAGGTTGCGGGCACACTTTCACGTATAGCGGGGTCGGGTCTGACCGGCCGTCGGCACTAACCGCCCCCACCAGTAAACACGTTTAAACCCAAGTTGATATCTCATATTGCACGTGTTCATTTCCCCGTGAGTTTTAAATTTGCGACAAACAGAGCCGAAAGTATTGCCAATACGAAGTAGATCGTTTTCCATAGAACGACATTTGAAAACCAAATCCTTTCATAAATATGATCATGCAATATGTAGATCTACGTAACACATAATTAAACGTACATGCCCACTCAGTAGGCACAAATATTCTTTAAATCAAAGACGTCATTTGAGACATTTTCTTGCAAAATAAACATTCATTCACCATTACCCACGTATTGATTGGCATTATTATACATTTTATATCAGACGTAACTTTCCACACTGATATCAGTGATAACCGTGTTTCCTTAAGATGTTAACGGACATTACTATTTATACTCTGTATACATTTTTTTTGATGTGCAATTATCATACTTTATAATCTGTCGAAAATATTATTTTTCCGGTGATGCATTTAATTAGTATAAATAATTAAAAAATACCATGCCTCATTTGCATATGAATATAGCCTGATAACAACGCGCGTCACTATCAGTTAACTAAATATTACTAAATGATTATACCTGTATAGCGGCCACTCGTAATCTTTGGAACTGGTGGAATAGTGACACAAATATACACTTATTTAATTCCTATAAATACCATGTTGTGCCTGCTGAGTGGGCATGTACCTTTAAGTCATGAATACATAAATGCAGATTTATCTGAGTGTGTCTATATTGTTCGAAACTCGATATTGTAACTCATTGCACGGACGCGGCGAAATCCTTTGTTCTCAGCAGTGCGGTAACCTGGAGTGAATCACTGTCTGGACCTGTCTGGCCCACTCCCCCCTAGACATAGCACTAACAGATACCTAATGTAGCGATTTTATTTCAAGATTTGAAATCTGTCGATTATTGTCTAAATACGCGTCTAATGGTGCTAAACCAGCAGTGCAAAACCAGAAATTATATTAAATAGCCTGTGTGCGTGAGTTACAATGGGTGACTTGCTTATTAAAAAAATAGAGGGTTTATCGCTCCTTTTGTCCGACTACATAAAGTGTACACCGTTTACAACGCTACGGTCGCCATTTTGCCGAAGAATTTCCGGCAGAATAAATTACAGTGAAATCGCGATGGCTCGAAATGCCACAGGCCTGCATATTTTGTTCGAGTGATCGCATCTTTACAGTAGTACTGTACCCGTCGGAGTTAGGAAATAACGAAGCATAATAAAGTGTATCCATGTTTTAGATGCTAATAATATTTATTCGCAGATTTAAGTTATCATATGAAATTAAATAAACTATATCTAAATGTATTTACAAAATTATCTTTATTTCAATTATTATCAAAGGAGAAAAAAATCCAGTATTTACTATAAATAATGGTGCACATAATTAGTGTCGCAGGTGGTTGTGACATCACTCGAAACAGTGGGGTATGGGCCCAGCTCAAACGATGTTGTTATACGGCGCCTATAAAAAAATCGGGAATCAGTCATGAATCGTTAAAGGTACATGCCCACGCAGTAGGTTACACTGTATTACTACTTTTCATGTTCTGTCATGCCTTATATGAGCCAATTGTCTACCCACTAACGAGTTATTTTTAATTACGGCGCGTGTTAATTGGTGTTACATCGCATTTTATATGCCGCGACCAGAAAGGGTATTTTTCGACCTCGTGCTATTTTTACCAACACGCGTCACATGACACGGTCAATCATATCACATATTTGACATGCGCAGTGAAGTATCGGAAGTAGAGAAGAAAAATCTGTTCCGAGTCCAAATCTAAATCTCCACGTAACTCTTTCCATTTGGTGATCTGGTCGCCAATATTAACCACTCTCTCTCTCTGTACTGCCTGTCCCTCAGACATTTCGCCTTTTTTTTGGCCGACGCCGTTTCATACAATTTCCGTCCTGGACGTTTGGACATGTTGATATTCTTGTTTACATATTAGGAAGCCTACTGGCGCGCGTTGTATACTGCGCATGCGCACCGCAAGCCGTGATGTGAAAGTCGTCGTCCCCGCACATTATCAAAATAGACTGTTACCGCCGCGCGTCGCTAACAGTAAATTTATAATACTGCATCTCTAGAGCCTCCATTATCCATATATTTATTTCCTTTAAAATGTAACATTTTAATCATTGCACGATATGATTGTCATTGCGAGGTAATTTATCTTTATATATACGTCTGCCATGTATATAAGTATCTAATAGATATATTTACTTATAATCCTAGTAATTATATGCAATTTGTTCAATATAAGGCAACATTATTTTTATATTTGGCGGCCATCTATGATTTCTGCTATTGGTAGCTATCTAATTGTATTCCTAAGTTAGTAAAAACGTTCATAGTATACATAACTTCAGTACTTTTTTTCCAATTTACTACGATATGACATCCATGTGCAATTATATACTTAATTATTATTCTCTGTGATGATCGTCATGGGATAATTTCTGTATATATGGCGGCCATCTTGGACTTTCGCTCTTAACAAATGTGTCTAGTTACGTATGAAATTTACTGTAAGCGTTTATCATGTCAATATATCCAAGATTAGTATACATGTTGTTTTCATATGGAGTTACGTGGGAGTAGTCATATGCAAAATATCATATTACGTTTGGCGGCCATGTTGGATTTTTACCATTTAACAGTGAATTGAAATTTAATGTTGACCACTTATCTCGATAATTCAAGTAAATCCACTTTATGCTGTTAATGCATGCTAATACCTCATGTGGAAACAACTATATGACACACTATAACTGTTTGGCAGCCATTTTGGATTTATGCAAATTTCTCAAAATGATCAAAGATGACATAGTGTCATCAGTCGGATTCTTGATGTTGATGATCTAGGCAATCAAAATCGCCAATAAAAAAACTATTTTACTGAAAATAAAGTTAAGCTCCTGCACATACACTTGGCTGCCATACTATCTGACATCTGAGCGGGAAACCCCCACATACGTCAATCGATTCATTGGTCGGTTACTTTGCAGATATCCGATATTGTACCTCGGTGATAAACTGAAAGTGTTATGCACGCTGTTTTACAATGTAATGTTGAGAAATAACTAGTAAGGAAAGTAGTTGCATATAAATTATGAATGGAATTTGGTGTATTAATATTATTTAAACGTATTGTCAGATGATTTCGGTATCGTACAGTTCACGAAGTGTCAAAATTATGCGCGTATTCGTATAGAATTTCGCTATGTGACCCAATGGAATGGAAGCCAGTCTCTATAGCAAAGTAAATAATAAATGATAAAAGTCAGATGATGAAAAATAGCAGTTAAACATGATATAGAGACATGGCATGTTAGTCTAACTTCCCCCGTGTGATACTTCACGGAGATGCACTGTCTAGCGTGTGCTATATGCTTGAGATTAACGCCTATTCTACATGCCAGGATAACCTACACATTGATGCTATTTCCATTTCCAAATCCATCATCTTGCCATCATTAAAGAATCTAGATTGACTAGGTGGGATATAAATTGTTCCTATAATAATATCTTCCACGTTAGTATATGATTTATATATTTTTACCCATAAAACATGTTCAGATTCCGTATTTATTGTGTCAATATGCATTGCGAATTTGTTGTTTACAAATATACCAATGCCACCGGACTTACGGAAACATTTCTCCTTTCTGGGATTGGAAATGAAGGTGAAATTAGGTATGGAAATAACGTCGAATGTGTCGAGCTTCGTTTCAGATACACATAATAAATCATACTGTTCCAACATATCTAGAACATCTGGGTACTGACAACGCGTTTTTAGGCCACACACATTTAAAGTCCCACCTTTAAACAATTTCTCTCGTGATTCCTATTCAGAGTGTACATAGTCGGACTGACACTGATATCGCGCCTCTGGTCAATATGATCCGATCGTTGATCCTTGGCACGAGAAATACTGACTGAAGGCGAGCGACTGTCACATGTACGGAAGCCCATTAGGGCCACTTCACTTTGTTTTAATTTCCATTTATTCAAGATGTTTTCTTGAATTTTCAAGTTCTTTTCTTGAATTTTCAAGATCTTTTCTTGAATTTTCAAGAAAAGATCTTGAAAATTCAGGAAAATAACTTGAAAATTCAAATTCAAGAAAATATCTTGAAAATTCAAGAAAAGAACTTGAAAATTCAAGAAAAACATCTTAAAATCTTGAATTTTCAAGTTCTTTTCTTGAATTTTCAAGATCTTTTCTTGAATTAACATAGCGACTCGACGATTTCCGGCCCCCTAAATTTCCACCATGCGCTGTTAACTAACCATATTCGACTCGAATACATTATATAACTTATACTTAAGGCTTGTACGTTCAAATGAAAGTTAGCGTGACTCATCAAACTACGTAATGCAGTCTAATCTATAAATAAATACGGAAAAATCCCAAAATCGGAACTGGGTTTGTACAGCGTGTACGTTTCCGTCTTAGACGGCCGAAAACACCCGACCCGCTCTAATCTGAACGGGACCGTATAGCACAATTAGTAAAGAGCGCACACATGCGCCCCGGGTTCGATCGTCAAGTTGTAAGTATATTTGATGGTGGTCGCCAGACAGGATCAGTTTGTTTTCTTTGAGTATTCCGGTTTCAACCCAAATTAAGAAACATGCAGACGCCTCCATCTACGCCGACTACAATTGTTCTCGCGTTTGTTTGTAATTGTTATATAAATATATAAATAAAGTTTAAAATAAATATTAGCATTATGATTACATAATACTAATTTTGTTATGTGTTATCTTAAAATACCGGTCGTATGGTGATTTAGTTTCAAATGTCATTTCACAAGTCGCCCATATAATATATTATAAAAATCATAAATGCAAAATGCCCATTTGTATAAAAATAATCGACACAATTACTACGTGTTTCCTTGAAGGAAACCTATTATCTGAACAATTATCTGAACCACTATGAAAACAACTGTACAATTCTGCCACGCATATCCAATATTAAACAATTTGTGAGCCGTAAAGCGTACGGCTATAAAGAGGAAAAGTTATTGCAATAAAGCAACAATTTCAAGTGTCAAAATCCGACGTGACGTTGGTAAATTTATGTGTAACTTTGCGACGTCATTTTCAGCCTTTCACGACGTTGTCATTAAGGCTGGTTTTCAAAGAGCGCGGCCCATATACAACATATACCAACATTGAAGTAGTTCCATTTTTTAAGAGCCACATGGCCTCAATTTTGAATTTCAAAATGGCAGCCATTGAAATTAATTTGAGCGGCGCCGTGCGAAAACCTGGCTTAATTACAACATTTTCAGTTTTTACTTTTTCGATATTCTGAGTTGTACATCTTTTAAAAGCCATATGCCGCCAAAATTATCAATGTATCCCAATTATGTTTCATTTTTGAAGTTGTTTTATGACGCGTGGTAAAACCTTATACTACGTTTTAGATCAATGACGTCGAAATTACGACATTTTTATCAACGGCGTATACAAGGGGTGTTGATCCGGACAAGTCCTATCAATTTGTCATCTTTTATCGCATGTCAACCAAATTTGGATATCTCGTAGCCTGGCCAAATGTCTCCCATTAGGCCAAGACAAAGTATGAAAATAATGTTTATGGCTCGTGTTGCAGTTGTTAATGTAACGTCATGTTTTGGATTGCTGCCCAAGTAACGTAATTTCGTATGAATAATTTTCAAATAAGGTAGAGTGAGGCGTTTCCCTATTGTTTGCTGCTGTCTGAAATAATTTTGGGGAATAATAGCGACGTCATTTAACATTTCGTATGCGGCGACATATTTTAAAGTAGGCAGTAGGCCGCTTATAACATTAACTTTGTGACAAAACACGATACCGGGTAGATTTGGTAGCATGATACCTTATAATTGTCGAAGTGTGTCTTTCTTGAGGATCGCCTGAGGATAGTGAGTCGGAGTCTGGGGTGAATGACGACCTGGGAATCTTCGGCGAAATGTCCGGGCCGGAAATCACGGACAAGATGAAGTCCAAAATTTGGGCAGGAGAATACGTGGACCTATCCAAGTTATATTTTGGGACTTCTGATACGGACGTTGAGGTCACGGTCAGGAAGTCCCATCATGAGACGACCAAATCGGTCAAGTGCTCGGCCGCGAAATTGATCCATAACATCCTCACTTGGTCCCGGGCATTCCAACGCTATGCGAGCATTTACGCGCTCAAGTTTCCGCACGAAGCGTCGCAATTGTTCATACATGTCCCTGATCCAGTCACTGGCAACTAAATACCAGAACTGGTATCAGTACGATATGAAATTCAGGACGATTAAACATAGGAAATCGCTGCCATGGGGCTCATTGCATACAGATCGCCTGATATACATTATTATGCAGTCAAGTGATAAACTGATGATTTGATACTAAATCAAAGTACTACAAGAATTCCGCCACGGAAGCGGTGTCGCGCCTGAAAATGCCTTGTCGGTACAAAACAATGTTGTAGTAGGATTTTTGTTAAAGTTTCTGCATTACTTTGACATCGCCATGTTTACTTCTGTTTTGTGAATGAAATAGTTGGCCCCGGATCGAGTATATTAAAACATACAAATGACGTCATTGGGGAAACCGCTGACAATTTTTCAATGTATGGAAGCCCAAGCTTGTTAGAATTTTTGTTGTCGTATTTTCAGTACTTGCATTAATATGGGTATTAATCTACGCTGGATGTGTTATACTGTCATTAATTTGTTCCCTGACTGTAATTTATCACTTACTGACTTATTGACCCCCTTCCCTGAACGTAGAATTGACACTCATGTTGGCGTGTATTGGCCACCATAGACAAATGTCAATCAGGCAGAATTCGGGAATGTCACTAAAATCCGCTGTAAATCCATCGATAGAATGAGGATTAATATCAGTTAGACCCACATGTGCGAGTTTTGTGCGACACAATCGCGATCATTAAAACAAGTTGGGTCAACATGCAGCTAGGTAGCTGTAACCCCTTGACATCGTTTGTGTGTTGAACGAGTCGCGTGTTGTTTATCCGGTGGAGAGTATTCGGATGGGAGCTAACTCTGCCGAAAACCATAGCCTGTTAATAAATTTAGCGATGACCGCACGATTTGTGACGCAAATGGGGGCAAATCACGCCCAACAAAATAATCCGATGTATTTTTGTACGTAGAACATCCGTTGTTGATATTGTTCAGTGCAAGTAGTTTTTCATAATATTATTTTCAACTATGCTATGACAGTTAAACGTTGAGTAACACAATGCATTTTGTTGTTATGGTTACTCCAAGATATCACTACGGACTAGCCCATCGAGGGGGGTCTAGGGCGTGGTTAGCTGTCCGAGGCGATTCAATACATAAGCCACCCTATGTGAAAAGCACTGTCGACTACAAAAGCAAGTTTATGACCATCACATTTCCAATTAATATGTTGATTTATTTTAAATTCAATACAAACCCCGGATATTTATGTCATTATATAGCTGCGTGTCTACCTCCATTTATGATAAAATGAGTGGCATTAAATGGCATATCATTCGCTAAGTACTGGATAAGAATTGTTCAAAAGTCTCAATTTACCAAGATAATAGATGGTAATATCGTTGGCATACAATAGGTTGTTCATATTTAAGATTATTTAGGAATCAAAGTGCAGTGTAAGCGAAGACTTCGCTGATATGTCGCCAGTTAAATTATGCGTTCACCATTTTGAATTCATAAGGACAACCGACGAAAAAGAGTAAAAATGTCAAAGAACGACAGTTAGGCAACAATGTACAGCGCCTGAAGCATTTCTAAGTCATTGATGCTGCGAGGAAATCGTGCAAGAATCCTTGCTATAATATGTTGTCACTACATCATGGCCATAACGTCAAACATGTATTCACGTTCAATGACGTCACAAGTACGTGACGTCAAGTCATGACGTCATAATATGTGTACCGAGGTACAAGGTATCGCGTCTCATATTAGTGAAAGTTTCAGTAAGTTATCATTTTCTGTTTTCTGTTCACACAGAATGTTAACTGACACCAGTAAACGTAAATGGGAGGGCAAACTGTGAACTTTTACGGCGACGCTAGACAATTTGAAACGTCGTTTTTCCGACGTCGTTTACCGCTTTTCATGACGTTGTCATTAAGCCCGGTTTTCGTATGGCGCGGCCTATTTATATTTAACGTCAATGTAATATGTGGTGTTTTTTATTATTGTTTATTATGGATAAGGAGTATTGGCATAATTATTTCAGTATATTTTAAAATGGCGGCCATATTATTTTTAAAATGGCCGCCATTTAAACTTGATAATCTAGCATGTATTATTCATGTTTAATGCAGTGGTACTATTTTGTATGTTTCTTCTGCTTATGCTCATAATACAATGAACACAAACTGTTGAGATTATTGATAACTAGTACTGTGGTACCAGACACCATTATCTTCAAAATGACCACTGGAAATAAGTGTGTCACATACATTGCCACTTCAAGGATTTACATATATTACATATTGTTGTATTACGTATTTACATGTACATGTATCACGCATCACGTATTGTTGTGGCTTATAGTGTCTTCAAATGATATCTCGGACAGCACATGTGGCAAATCCTCCATGTTATCCAATAAAGTGTAGCTTATGGTATTGTATATTGCATTGCAAAGGTAAATACTCATAGTCTCCATTGCTTCATAGGAAAACGTCTGTTACGGCGATGTGATGCACCATCTGCAGCCTGTAAGAACTGGCATTTCGCTAGCAGACTGCATCTGGTCTCAACTGTTTGCTGTCTTTATGGAGTCAAACTTGGTCGCCAATGTTTAACTCTTTTAATTTTAAAGCTACTATGATTTTATAATAGAATTTCTTGCTCTGTTGATAACTGGATCTTGTCACAAATCGAAACATGTATTGGAAACACCTGCTCACAAGTGGTCATTAAACTGGATGGAAGCTGCTGTCCCATCAACAACTATGCAGGTGATAATTGCGTGCTACGATATTGTAGTATACCTAAATATAGGTATGTACATTCACCTTTTGTTTTCACGAAACTGTGTTCACAATGCTTACTGTTCGCTCAGCTAACCCACTGGACATTGGCTACATATAGCACGTGACATTAAGGAAATCCCATTCTTTTTAAAAATCAGCAAATTCCTGGTAGGCAAATTGCAGACTGCATCTGACACATTTCTATTTGGTACACTATGCTTACTGTAAATCCCTTTCAACTGTCCAATGGCAGAGTTTCTTTGGAATTTCAGTTTCTATCTTCAATTGAAGATCTTTCTACCATTTTACCAGAACATAATATCTTGCGCTCGTCTAAGACATGTCTGAATGCCGAGATGGGCATTGTGCTCGGCTTGAAAATGTTTGGACTCGAGAGGAGTCAGAATTATGTGTTTAGATCCTTTCAGTTTATCTCTGTAATCCCATAACGCCACTATTGTCTGCGGACATTGCGTTCTGAAATTGAGTTATCCCTTTAGACTCGTTTTTCTAGCAGAATTAATTGTGCATCTTACTCAGTCAAGTTTGCAATTGCTTGAAACTCGTGATCGAATTATGACAAGCCATTGACGTCAGACGCATTCTAACATTGTTGCACGAAGTACATGACACCACCTTAAGTTCGCGAATACTACATGTACCTTAATACAGTTAGAATATATGTATGTTACTGACTCGTGGGATGTCGTATCAGTAACTAGTATGGCTTTGTAAAAGCATTTGATACTGTTGAACATACATACCTTTTAAAAGTAATGGAATATTTCAATTTTGGCACCGATCTACTGAATTGGATAAAACTGTTTTAATCTGATGCAAAAAGTTGTGTAACAAATAATGGGTACTTATCAGATTTCTTTTCAATACATAGAGGTGTACGCCAGGGTTGTTCGCTATCCCCGTATCTCTTTATTATGGCCATTGAAATATTATCAAAATCTATCATCAACGATGCAGATATAACTGGAGTCAAAATCGGTGATATAGAGCTAAAAAATACAATGTTTGCTGATGATGCAACTTTTATGACAAACGGTACGCAAAAATCCTTTGAAAAGTTAACATACATAATATATGAGTTCAGTAAGATTTCCGGCCTCAAACTTAACATAAAAAAAATCTACAGTAATGAGAGTAGGTGCTTTAAAACATACAAATATCATATTCTGCCCCAACAAAAATTTTACTTGGACCTCACACAGTGCAAAAACCTTAGGCATCACATTCCTGAATGATAGTAGTACTACTCATGAACATAACGTTTTACCAAAAATATTAGAATTTGAACAGTGTCTTGACCGATGGAAACGCAGAAAGTTAAGCTAACTTGGAAAAATTACGGTTATAAAGACGTTTGCCGTCCCAAAATTGATATATCCATTGACAGTTTTACATGATCCACCAGAAAATATGATAAAACGAATTAGAACTAGAGCAGCTGAAGCTGCATCAACGGTTTGAGGCTTGATGTACTGACAAACGTACACTGGCAAAGTGATTAGAAGACATTGCCAATGACGAAAACATATGAAACTCAAAAAAATTGATGCAATTCCAATGAAATTGAAAAAATAAAGTTTTGTATTTTCAGAATCGCTTGACTATCCTAAGCATTTTTCATTATATAACGTTCTACGAAATGTGTACCGTTAACCCCCTAGTCTGACATTGAAGTTGAGACGATTCTAAAGCACTCACAGCATGTCAGTTCGTATATAAAATGAAAATTGTTTATATTGTTACTGTGTGATTTAACGTGACGCTGTCAAACTTCAAATGCATGTAGCTCTCTCATTTGAGCAGATAGCTAAAACTACCAGCGATGCGGAGATAGAGAATTGTATTGCCTTTTTAATGGAAAAAAAATATTTGAAATCGGTTGAATAATAAAAAAGTTATGACCATTTCAAATTTAAAAAAATGAAAGAACCAAACTTCAAATGCCTACAACTCTCTCATTTGGGCAGATAGCCAAAAACTACCAGGGAAGCGGAGATAGAGAATTTTGTTGGCTTTTTAATGGAAAAAAATATATTTGAAATTGGTTAGATAATAACAAAGTTATGAACATTTCAAATTTGAAAAATTGAAAAAAAACCGTCCAAGTTTGAAAGGCAATAGAATCGGAACTCTTCAAGCTATAGCTCTGAAAAGTATCATCTTTTGTGGGGATGAATGTCCCGCGTCACGCTGTCAAAAAATTATGTTGCTGAGATTACTGTACAAATTGGAAACTGTTTTCGAAGACCACCCGTTAAAATAAAAAAGAAAATCCGAAATTGTTGATTTGTTTCATTTTTCTCAACTTCACATGTCAATAGCTCTCTCATTTGAGCAGATAGCCAATAACGGCCAGGTAAACGAAGATAGAGATTTCTCGCAGCTTTCGAATACAAAAAGAATTTTTGAAATCGGTTGAAAAATGTGGAAGTTATAGGACATTATATGATATATGACGTCACTTCCGGTTTCGTGGAAAGTGACGTCATGAGAATTCTGAAAATTGCGTTATTCTCGTCTCACAGTTGATACAAATCGGCATACAAAATTTTGAAGTCGATCCGACAAGCGGTTTGGGCTGTAGTCCCGACGGCTGAATAAAAAGAAAAAGAAAAAAAAAAAAACCAACGAAAACAAAAGGTTTGAGGAATCAAATTCCTCAAACCTAACTAAGTTATTTCAATTTTTATGGGACAACAAGCCTGATAAAGTTAAACGAAATACAATAATTCAATCTTATGAAAAAGGTGGACTAAAAATGCTACACATAGATAGCTTTATAACTTCTATAAGAGCTTCATGGGTGAAAAGAATATGCGATTCAACCACCATAGGGAAATGGAAAGCAATTTATGAAAAAATACTTGAAAGATATGGTGGGATTTTTATCTTTGAATGCAACTTGAAACCAGAAGACACAAAATACATAGGTGAACACAACACGTTTTTAAATAATGTTTTGAAATCTTGGGCAAGTATAAACTATTCCCCTCAAACAGTTACAGTATCTAAAGAAATTATTTGGAATAACTCTAATATAAAACATCAAAACAAACCTATATTTCATAGGAACTGGTATGATAAGAGTATTAAGTACATTGAACATTTATATGATTATAGAATAAATACTTTTTTAAGATTCGCTGATCTTGCAGAAATGTTCAATATAAGAAATGATGATTTTATGAAATATCAAAGTATATTAAATAGTATAAGTCCACTGTGGAAGGATATAGTCAAAACAGAACACGTCAACGCGATACAACCTTCAGAAACACTTAAGTCAAAATTACAGAAAAGCAAATACGTTAATAAAATACTATACACGATGCAAACAAACAAACAAATAATGAAAGATATAAAAGCTGAGCAAAAATGGATACATGAATTTCCGGATACTAACCTAAATTGGAAACAAATGTACACGTTACATTTCAACTGTACTATAGATTCCGTATTGCGAAATTTACCAATACAAATACTTTATGAGAATTATTGGAACAAACAAATTACATTATCGCTGTAACTTAATTAATAGCAGTTTGTGCGATTTTTGTTATATGTATGTTGAAAGTATAAAACATTTGTTTTGGGAATGTCCCCATGTACAACATTTGTGGTAACAGCTGCGGACATATTTAATTGAAAAAGATATAACATATGTCGTAAATTTCCAAAGTATTTCTATAGGAATAAATGACAAAGCACAAAAAGCACTCCAATTTAATTTTATAATCATATTAGCCAAATATTTCATTGTTAAATGTAAATATGAAAATAATGATATAGCTTTCGGTCCATTTCTAAGTTAGTTAAGACATAGGATATACATAGAGGAGATTATAGCAACAACAAAAGACAAACGGGAACAACATATTATTAAATGGGGCAGGTTTCAGACATAGTTATAATTGTAAGCACTGTAGACAGGTGTCAATCACACAAACTACACAAAAGTAACGAATATCAATCTAGTCTAGCACATATGAACACATAGGAACATAGTCCGCTTTTCACTTTGTTGCTATCCTTCTATATTACTCCAACAACTTTCCTATTTCTATCTTTTCTCCCTTACTATTTTTCTGCTAAAAACCTTACTTTCGAATACATTGTGTACATGTGTAACTGTATGCGATCACGTAAGCCATACATTGTTAGTCAATATTGTATGCATAAATGTACATGTTGTATTTAAAAGTGAAATAAAAATATTTAAATATATAAAAAAAGAAACGCGTTTCATTGGCATGCCATATTACTTCAGCTGCAGTAAAATATCATGTAATCTGTGACGACATGAATAGAGTATTTATTTCATGGATATGACAAGTGGCAAGTGATATTACTCCACTTGACCGGCCAGTCCGTACACATAACGATACAGTTTCCAGCCAAATAACATGCCTCATTATTCATGTTCAATCAGAGCATATTAGCTTTCTTCGTGGCACACCATAATGCAGTGTCTCTGGCTTTGTCAAGTCATAGTATGACAATTTCAACAAGTGAAACGCAATTTGGACCATCAAGGCAATTATCACTTTTATATTGACACAAGAGTTGTGATCTCTTAATACCATATGGTAATCGTAAGTAATTATAATGACCATGGAACAATACTGCCTTTTCAACGTGGCCATTTTTCTACAGTTTCCTCCATACAATTCTGTATTATGTATAGAGTGTATTCAACCTCTCCAACAGTGTTTTGGCAATCTATCTGACATTTTACTAACGTCGTCTACACATACTGAAAATGTGCACATGGCGTTTTAATGTCATTTAATCACACACATACTGCCTTTTCGACAGTTCTTCTACACTTTCCTGCATATAAGTTTGTATAGGGTATACATTTTATGTAAGCACCTCATTTGACAACAGTGTGAGTGTGATTGTGCCAGCACCGCCTTTCAGGAAGACCAACAAGATGGAGACTCTAATGCAGATGGTGATGAAACTGATTGAAAGCAATGTATCCATAATTAAGAAGATTCCTGCATACACACAGTGGCCATTTTGAAATCTAACATGTTTGTCATAAACAGTGACTTTAAATTGACTTCAGCCATATAACTTTACTTTCAATAATGATCATAGTCTGGGAAAAAATCAATTCAAATGGTTTGTGCATGATTATATCAGAATTATATGATTTTCACGGCAGCCATTTAGAAAACTAGAAATGACAACTTGTCGACAAGCGCATGTGTATCCCCCTCCCCAGATACACAAGTAGTTTGAAAAAAGGGTGTTCGAGTTATGCTCCGGAGACAAAATCAGTGCGCGGAAAAACAAAGGGAGATAACTGCAAAATTAGCGATGCAAGAGTTGTCATTCTTGCGTGACACACCTTTAAGGTCGTGGTCTATGCATAAGTGAAGTTTCATGAAAATATTCCAAAGGGTGTTCGAGTTATCTTCCGGACACGAAATCAGTGCACGAAACAACAAAGGGAGATAACTAAGAAATTAACGACGCAAGAGTTGTCATTCTTGCGCGCGACACACCTTTGGGTCGTCTTCTATGCATGTGTGAAGTTTAATAAAAAATATTCCAAAGGGTGTTCGAGTTATGCTCCGGACACGAAATCAGTGTATGAAAAAACAAAGGGAAATAAGTAAAAAAATTAACGATGCAAGAGTTGTCATTCTTGCGCGCGACACACCTTTGGGTCGTGGTCTATGCATGTGTGAGGTTTAATGAAAATATTCCAAAGGGTGTTTAACACGAAATCAGTGCATGAAACAACAAAGGGAGATAAGTAAACAAGAATTCCGCGGAATCAAATGCCTCGCCTTGTCCCGCCTTGACCTCGAGCCTGGGCCCGAAAGCAATTTTCACTGACCCGAACATATTATAGAATTATTGACTAGTGAGCCATAGAATATCAGATTATATTCTATGGCTCACTAGTCAATAATTGTTTTATTATATGATAATAGTCCGTATATAGCACTTACGACCTTATGCTACTAGAAAAAAATTGAAAAAGAATTTGAAAAAATTGAAAAAAAAATTAAAAATAACAAGAGTTCCGCGGAATAAAATGTCTCGCCTTGTCCCGCCTTGACCTCGAGCCTGGGCCCGAAAGCAATTTTCACTGGCCCGAACATATTATACAATTATTGACTAGTGAGCCATAGAATATCAGATTATATTCTATGGCTCACTAGTCAATAATTGTTTTATTATATGATAATAGTCCGTATATAGCACTTACGACCTTATGCTACTAGACCAGAATTGAAAAACAACTTAAAAATAAAAATGGAAAAAAGAAAGTTAAAAAAAAAAGTTTAAAAATTAAAAAAAAAAAATAGTGCTCGCTACTGGAACCCAGAATTTTTTTTAATAATCCTATATTTATCTACACATCATATCTGCACAGGTCCACATATTGCCACAATATTGTCAACACAGTTTACGGAAATGTAATTTACCTGTATAAATTACCTGTAATAAGTTAGTGGTCAGTTAGTGATCAGTCTGGACATTTGCACATGCTAGCACATGCACAGGTGAATGGTTCTCCCAGTCACTATTGTTCAACCGGAGAAGGCTATTGTTCTCTCTACAGGTAAGGTGTACATAGCACACGAGAAAACGGGTATTCATGCATTAATGTCCAGTTTGTGGAGTGCGCAAAACAAAAAAGGGAGATAACTAAAAAATTAGCTATGCAAGAGTTGTCATTCTTGTGCGCGACACACTTTCGGGTCGTGGTATATGCTGTGTGAAGTTTCATGAAAATATTCCAAAGTGTGGTCGAGTTATGCTCCGGACAGGAAATCACTGCGCAAAAACAAAAAAGGGAGACAACTAAAAAAAATAGCGATGCAAGAGTTGTCATTCTTGTGCACGACACACCTTCGGGTCGTGGTCTATGCATGTGGGAAGTTTCATGAAAATATTCCAAAGGGTGGTGGAGTTATGCTCAATCAGTGCGAGAAACTAAAAAGGGAGATAACTAAAAAAATACTATACAAGAGTTGTCATTCTTGTGCGCGACACACCTTCGGTCGTGGTCTATGCATGTTTGAAGTTTCATGAAAATATTCCAAAGGGTGTTCGAGTTATGTTCCGGACAAGAAGTGTCTGCGGCGGACGCGGACGCGGCACGGTGTCAAATCCATAGTATCCCCCGACTTTCGTCCGGGGGATACAATTAGAATAAAATAGGAACAACTCATGTTTTCTTTGATGATACAAAGAACATTTGTTCCAATAACGTAGCAAAACATGAAACACAACCTAACTATAAATACACTTTACTAAAGACAGTACGTAATGGAGACATAACAAATATTATCTACATAGAGGCCATTATGAAAACAAAATTTCCGCCATACCACTTGTCAGAAAAAGTGGAACCAATCCCAGTTTTATTATATGAAGTGTGTAGATGGCATAGCCAAAAGAAACAACATTCTATCTGCATCATAAATGTAGATGTGCATATTACAATATATTGTATACGATTTCAGGGCGAACATTTTTAAATCTAAGATGGTGTTCTTAAAATGAAAATAACACTGGTGTTGTTATTTGTGGTCAACAGATGATTATCACCAAAAAACGAATCAATATTCTACCTGTATTACAAGTGTATATGTAATGAATATAGCGTTTTAGGGCGGCCATTTTGAAATCCAATATGGCGGCCAAAGGAAAAATAATGGAACCAACCCCAGTGTATTTTTTCGTGCTCTAAAGATGACAAAAAACATTGGTTACAAGAATGTAGCAAAAAAAGAGCAAAACTACATAACAGTATACACTAAAAACTGTGGACTTGATTGTATTATAGTTTAATACAAAAAAAACATTCGGCTGCTGTTTAAGAACCCCCACAAGTTAGATATGTTTATCGGCTTCATTAGCTGATATAACACCACATAATGGTATATTGACATAACGACACGGCCAAACAATATAACGATACGTCAATAGAACATCACATAATGGTATGTTGACGTAACGACACGGTGAAACAACATAACGATATAGCGAAGCAACGTAACGATACTGCGAAACAACATAACGATACGGCGAAACAACATAACGATACGGCGATGCAACATCACATACTGATATGTGGACATAATGACACGGCGAAACAACATAACGACAAGGTGATACAACATCACATAATAGTATGTTGATGTAACGACACGGCGAAACAACATAACGACAAGGTGATACATCACATAATGGTATGATGGCATAACGACATGACGAAACAACGTAACGATACTGCGAAACAACATAACGATACGGCGATGCAACATCACATACTGATATGTGGACATAATGACACGGCGAAACAACATAACGACAAGGTGATACAACATCACATAATAGTATGTTGATGTAACGACACGGCGAAACAACATAACGACAAGGTGATACATCACATAATGGTATGATGGCATAACGACATGACGAAACAACATAACGATACGGCGATGCAACATCACATAATGGTATGTGGACATAACGACACGGCGAAACAACATAACGTCACGGCAAAACAACATCACATACTGGTATGCGGCGAAACAACGTAACGACACGGCAAAAGAACATAACGACAAGGTGAGAGAACATCACATAATGGTCTGTGGACATAACAACACGGCAAAACAACATAACGACACGAAGAAACAACATAACGACAAGGTGATACAACATCACATAATGGTATGTTGATATAGCGATACAGCGAAACAACATAAACATAACGATACGGCGATGTAACATCACATAATGGTATGTTGACTTAACGACACGGCGCAACGACATATCGATACGGCGAATCAACACGGCGATACAACATCACATAATGGCATGTGGACGTAACGACACGGCGACACAGCATCACATAATGATCTGTGGACATAACGATATGGCGAAATAACATAACGATATGGCTTTACGATATTACATCATAGCATGTGGACATAACAACATGATACACCAATAGCACATACAAATTAGTTCCAACATAAGACAGCTATGGCATTACATAGACGTAGCCTACTGATTTGTATCTTTATTTGCTACCACTTACATGTACCTTGTCACGTAATTTTAGTGCACATTGAATCAGCCGTACGATGGCCGTTTGATAACAATGTAAATATTCTTTACAATGACCACTTGTAAATATGGTTATATGAATGCATAGCAATTTTACTAGTATATTTGCAATCATTGCAGACACTGATCAGACTGCACAGATGCACAGGTCTCCAATATCTACACATTTAAGAATTCCGACTTTGACAGATCGTTGTTAATTTAATTACTATATTGTACTAAACAATGTACCGGAACGTATACGTGCTTTGCTTTTAATCAAAGGGCCGTTCTAGTCGGAGGCGTGTACATATTTGCTGATTTTAAACTCGTCTGAATTCTGATACACAACAAAACTAAATTTCACATTTAGTTTTCAAATTATTCCCGACAAGAGAATATACTGCCGACATTTTTATCGGGACATGTAACAATTATACAACCATGTAAGTTACATCTCCACATTTTCCCGACATTGACACATATAATATTACATTTATGAAAACAAAAATTCAAATGGTAAACCCATTATCAAATATTTTAACAATTTTATATAATACACCTTAGTTTCATATCCGATACGCATTATCCGTCTTAATGTTTGTATTTGCCTCTTGTATAGTTCGCATAATTGCCGGTATAATATTGCAAATGCAACGTTTTTATCGGAGCGTAATAAATTACGCTGATATTTCATGTATTCGATATCGCCTAGTGTTCTCATTTTATAGAATTTATATATAGGACTATAACCCCCGTATTCTTCGTAAACTTCTTCGACACAGCCATTAAAAACTTTCAATTCCAATTGTATTTTATTATCCATTTTCTCTAATAATATTGGTATTATTTTTTCTGTTCAATATAATTGGGACTACAAGACCACTTTTTATCATTCAATACCACCACCAATTTTGGTTGGTGGTGGGAGCTACAATACATCTCAATAACGTTAAAAACGTTGGTGGTATCATTTTGACTCACTCTTTTCAAAATTCGATTCTCTCTTGGGAGAAAATAATTTGGAAAATAATTATTTTCTCCAAAACACCTATGCCGAAATAATTCATAAATTTACTGTAGGTAGAGAATTTTCTCGTTCACCAATGTTTGGATTTTTCGGGGGTGGTGGGGGTAGTATAGAGGGGTGGAGCGTATACCACCGTAGGTGGTATCATTTTGACTCCCTCTGTACTACTACAGTAATGGATAAGTTTGCTCTGAATGTTGGCAGTAAATTCATAGACAGGGTCGAGACGGGTAGCTCGCACAATAACCTCAAGCCTAACAATATCTTCCCTCTGTGTGTAGGGGTGGGGGGCGGGGGGGGGGGGGGTGGCATTGGCGGCGGTGGGCAGCCGAGGGAGTGGGGGCTGCGCAGCATTTCCCCATAGACCTGCTACCTGCTAGTACGGGGTACATGTTCATCAGCCCGTCCGTCAGTCATATTGGCTACATAGGAAAACGTTCCTCCTGCTTTCTGAGGTGTAAGTTCAATTCTGAGAGTCAGGAATGGACAGTCGATTTTTAATTTGTTTAAAAATCCCCGGGGGTGTCCGCAGGGGCGGCGGGAGTGGGGGGGAGGGGGGGGGGGGGGGGGGGGCAGGGGGGTTCTGCCCATTTGTTGGGGAGCCTGGCCCCCTCAATAATTCTGTAATAAAGCACATTTTCTCATCCTCAAACTTGCTGAGAATGCAGGAAATGGCGTTTCACGCCTCTTAGATTTCAATAATTTCCGGGGCAGCATGACCACGGACCCTATCGGGCCCTTTGGGCACTCAAGACTGGGCCCTGAGAATGCAGAAAATGGCGCTTCACGCCTCTTAGTTTTTTAAAAAAATCCGGGCAGCATGCCCCTGGACCCCCCTAGCAACATCGGGACCCAAGATTGCTCCCCCAATGATTTCCCGGTTCCGCCACCGATGGTCCGACTACCATATAGACACCAATGGGCGCTGAAGTCATTGATATGTGCTGCCATAGGCCTATCCAAATTCTATTCAAATTCTGGTCATTCATTTCTACAGAAAAAAATGAATTTGTTTCAATCACCGATACGATGTGCATATCATTTACAATTTCAAACACCAGGAATGCCGTTTAGTAGTTTGGTCTTTGGTGACGTAATGTCTACATCATGAAATGACGTCTCAAGTAACTATAAATGACGTCAATTATATTCTGACCTAAATTATGAAATAAGTACAATGTATCTTTCTGACGACACATGTATATGAATCTATTATGGCGATGGTGGCAAATTACGAAGCCGCAGGTAGGCTAATTATAGATTTAAAATCGATAGTTGTGCGTTTGTTTTGTTCACTACATGTACATATGCCAACACTTTCAATCAATGTGTTCATGTATGTATTTCTTGGTTTTTGCCAAGTGAGTGTATTCATTTTAAAGTAACCCCATTACAGGCCGCATTTAAGTAATATTTAAAACAAAAATGTGATCTATCGGTACACAAATGCGATATAATTAATGCCAAGTGGTGGCAGATAATGTGAAAAAAAATTTAATTGGTGTTGTGTTTAAAGATACACATACAAACAGTTTGACTCACAGAATGCTCAAATGTTTCAGTAAAATAGAGAATACAATAAATTATCATGTCAGTGGCATCATACGTGTGTCACACATGCTCACAAGTTTCAAGTTTCCAAATAGTTAAGCAACCCTTCAACGTGTATAAAATATAGAATATGTGGTTCATTAGAAAAACTGGCAAAATATCTGTGACAAAAGCTGTTTCAGCTTGTGAAGGCCAATACGATGGAAGTCTTAGTATTGGTGTCAGAAGAGTGTTAAATATGTTCTCACTATATTTAGCCAATTCTTCAATTTATTTAGAACAAATTGCCACTGAAATATACCTTGAAGGTATGTGTGACAGACGGACAGGCGGATGGACATTCGAAATTCTATATTATCCAGCTGCTCTTCGAGTGCAGGGATGGGTGGCGTTGGGGTATGACAGTTGCAAACTAGAACGATCGTTTGTGAAATATGGCTATGCCCCCTGGAATACTGAACCATAAAAAAGAAAGAAAACCTGTTACAAATATTTTGTCGTGAATATGCTAAGTATTTCAGCGATTATGTGAATGTCAAAACTGTCATGGTTATGTCAATGGTTTCACGTGTGTGTCACATATGTCCACACGTGCCAATAGATGTTATGCTGTCGCCACCATTGTTAGGGCATTGCTTGTTACTTGAAAAGGCATATTAATCTGAATGTATGTTGGTATGTATGTACAGTTTGAACCTGGAAAAAGCACTATGAAAAAAATAATATTTCATTGACTTGGAAATAGAACTGGGTTAAATTAAAAGAAATAAAGATACTTTTGGTGAATTTATCAGTCTAAACATAAGAATAAAAATGATGGTCGGAGAGTTTGAATTTTAAAATTATATACCCAGATAAATATTACATAAATGCACTCACATAGTTATGGACATCACGAACTTTGACAACGACATGCGACGCAGCATTCTTGTAGGCATCGGCATGGGGATGACTGTCCGGGGATCCGGTGGCCCTGGAAATAGAAATCTCACCAATTTACATTGAATGTTTAAGGGACAGTATAGAAACCACACTAATTTACATTGAATTCTTGAAGGACAGAATAGTAACCACGTTGAAGTTACATTGCATGTTTAAAGGACAGAATATAAACCGCACTGAAGTTACATTGAATGTTTAAAGGGCAGAATATAAACCACGCTGAAGTTACATTGAATGTTTAAAGGACAGAATAGAAACCACACTGAAGTTACAATTAATATTTAAAGGACATACATGTAATAGAAACCACGCCGAACTTACATTGATTAATTAAGGGACAGAATAGAAATCACATTAAGGGACATCGAATGTTTAAGGATTGAATAGAAACCATACTGAAGGTACATCAAATGTTTAAAGGACAGAATATATGTCACATTGAAGTTACATTGAATGTTTAAAGGACATAATAGAAACCACGCTTAAGATACATTGAATGTTTATGTACAGAATACAAACCACGCTGAAGTTACATTGAGTGTTTAAGGACAGAATAGAAAACACACTGAAGTTACATCGAATGTTTAATGACAGAATAAAAACAACACTGAAGGTACATGCTCCCTAAGTAGGCACAAACTATTCTTTATATCAGAGACATCACCTGAAACATTTCAAGTCCTGGCAAAATAAAAATTAATTCACCAATACTGCACGTAGTGATTGGCATTATTGTACATGTTATATCAGACGTAAATTTCCACACTGTTATTAGGGGCGATAACCGTGTTTCCTTAAAATGTTAACGGACATTACTATTTAATATCTAGAGGTATTTATTGTTTGATGTGCAACGGTCGTATTTTAAAATATGTCGAAAATATTATTTGTTCAAGTGACGCATTTAATTAGTATAAATCATTGAAACTATCATGCATCATATCTGTATAGCGGTCACTCGTACTTTTTAGAACTGGTGGAATAGTGACACAATTATACACTTATTTAATTCATATTAAGAACAGTTTGTGCCTACTGAGTGGGCATACATCTTTAATAATTCCTATAAAGAACATGTTCTGCATTCCAATTCAATAGGCACAACATGTTCTTAAACGAATTAAATAAGTGTAAAATTACGAGAGCCCGCTATACACCATTACACCACGTATTGATTGACCGTGATTATTATACATTTTATATCAGACGTAAATGTCCACACTGATATTAGGGGCGATAACCGTGTTTCCTTAAAATGTTAACGGACATTACTATTTAATATCTAGAGGTATTTATTGTTTGATGTGCAACGGTCGTATTTTAAAATGTGTCGAAAATATTATTTGTTCAAGTGACGCATTTAATTAGTATAAATCATTGAAACTATCATGCATCATATCTGTATAGCGGTCACTCGTAATTTTTAGAACTGGTGGAATAGTGACACAATTATACACTTATTTAATTCATATTAAGAACAGTTTGTGCCTACTGAGTGGGCATACATCTTTAATAATTCCTATAAAGAACATGTTCTGCATTCCAATTCAATAGGCACAACATGTTCTTAAACGAATTAAATAAGTGTAAAATTACGAGAGCCCGCTATACACCATTACACCACGTATTGATTGACCGTGATTATTATACATTTTATATCAGACGTAAATGTCCACACTGATATCAGGGGCGATAACCGTCTTTCCTTAAAGTGTAAACGGACATTGCTATTTATTATCTGTATTTATGTTTTTGATGTGCAATGATCATACTTTATAATCTGTCGAAAATATGTTTTCAGGTGACGCATTCAATTAATATAACTACCGCTACTTGTTCATGACGTATAATGTCAGAACAGGTAAACTATTTATCAAAGGAGTATCCTATGCAGGCCCGTACGCAGGATTTTCTATTGGGGGTGCGTCAGGGGCGAGCCCCACGTAGTGGAGCGAGTACGCTAGGGGGTCCGGGGGCATGCTCCCCCTGAAATTTTTTAGACCTAGATGGCCTGAAATGCACTCTCCTGCATTTTAAGTCATTTAAATTCGGATTTCAACGGTGGTAAATTGTGATATTTTCATGCAAATTACCTGTATATTAATGCATTTCAAGATTTGTTGAGATTACTGTTTGAAAAATAGCGGACCTCACAGTAATTGTATATGTGACATTATCGTTTGTATCGAAAATGGCAAACAAAGCCAAACACATTTTCCCCCGTGTTTATCAGTTTCCCCCGGACCCCCCTAGCGTACTCGCTCCACTACGTGGGGCTCGCCCCTGACGCAGCCCCCAATAGAAAATCCTGCGTACGGGCCTGCATAGGATACTCCTTTGATAAATAGTTTACCCGTCTTCACGTGGAAGTGAAATGCAATACTGTGGTTATGTATCATTTGATACTCTGAACAAAGCACATATTGCATATCTCATACATCTTCTGAGTCACAGTGCAAATACTATGTTATGTTCACTCTTTCATACAAATCCCAGTCAGTTTAAACAATATTCATGCCAACCACAGAATTGCTACTAAAACCCTCGTTCGGTGAATACAAACAATGTGAATACAAACAATTGAATACAAACAATGTGAAGACAAACAATGTGAAGAATTTTGTTTCCAAAACCGCGACGCTGGCTTTAGGACCTTACATGCCGTCTCCCAAGAATGGGAGAAAGAACGGAGGTAGAGGTTTTTGAGAGAAGCCGGTAATTCGTATTTACAGAGCAACTACGAATTATCTGTACCCATTTACAGCTGGGTGAACTGGAGCAGTGTGGATAAAGTGTCTTGCTCAAGGACACAACGCACGCCGCTAGTCAGGCTCGAACCCACGACCCTAGGATCAGTAGTCCGACACACTAACCATTACGCCACGGCGCTCCACTAAAACTCACACAGTGTGTTACTTATATCTGAGCAAACACACAACACATACCGCAGAGCTCCAGATAATGTGCGTATTTGCGTAAATACCCAATTAAAATTGACAAAAATCCAAATGAAATCAGAAGTAGTGAGTATCAAAACGCAATGAACAATTTGTGGTATCTTTATCATGCTACAAAAAACAATAAACAGACCACAAATATAGCATACTTTCTCATTTTTCCATGAAAAAACATCTTGGTATTTCATTAGAATTGTCTAATGAAATACCAAGATGTGTTTTAATTTAGCAGTAACTTATTCAATAAGTGCGGCCTGCTAATGTGTAAACAGTAGTGTGATTCTATTTTACACTATTAAAATTTTGAAATACCCAATTGTTTCAGAAATGATGGAGTGACAATATTCAATTACTAATTCCTCATCTGGAGCCCTGCATACCATATATACACATTACTGTACTATGCTATTAGTTAGCAAATCCAGTAACATGTAAGCAGTTACCTGAGCGTCAGTGACTAAGTAAAATTACTGCTCCCGTATAGTAGTATGAAGTGCTTACACATAGCGGGAACCTATATAGGACATATTTATAACAGTTTTGTTGCTGTTGCTATTTTTCTCTGTGGAGATTTTCAACTAGAAAATGTGGCCTGTCGACGCACTTAAGGCCCCTATTTGAGAAACTGTTACAAAAAACTTTCAATAAATATACAGACAGGCGGACGGACGGACTTACGATCAATAGCGAGGGTAATTGTATTAATTTGAAATGATGTATAGTTAGTTAGTAATGCATGTGTGCAATATGAAGTTATTAGTTGAAGGTAAACAGAAATCATAGGTGATTTGAGATACTCTTAACACAAACTTTCAAATAAATAAACAGACAGACGGACGGGCGTACGATCAGTAGCGAGGGTAATTGTATGAATGTGGAATGATGTATATTTACTTGGTAAGGCATGTGTGCAATATGAATATATTAGCTGAAGGCAAACATAAATTATAGGTGAGTTGAAACATTCTTACAAAAACTTTCAAATAAATCAACAGACAGACGGACGGACGTACGATCTGTAGCAAGGGTAATTGTATGAATGTGGAATGATGTATACATGTATTTACTTGGTAATGCATGTGTGCAATATGAAGATATTACCTGAAGGCAAACAGAAATTATAGGTGATTTGAGAAACTCGTACAAAAACTTTCAAAAATAAACGGACGGACGGACAGATCGACAGACAGGGCGAAACATATAGGGCACCGCCGATTCTCGATGGGGCCCTCAGGGATTCCGCTGGGGGGGGGGGGGAATAAAAAAATAGCAACTTAAAAAAAAAAAAAAAAAAAATAAATAAAAATAAAAACAAATGGAATAACCAATAGGATAAAAATAAACAATTGGCGATAAAAAATTACAATTTACAATCCGAAATTAAAATTAAAATTGTATTTTTTTATCACCAATTGTTTATTTTTATCGCCAATTGCGAAAGTGGCGATCGCCAGCGGAATCCCTGGACCCTATTAGATGCGAAAATAGTCAATGGCGTCTTCTCACTGAAACATATCGGGTATCTCCAATTATTTTTTGCCGTTTGGAGTGTGAAGTCCATGTGATAAGCAAAATATCAAACAAACTCGTTTGCATTTGATATGATATGTCATAAATTGTGCGTGACTCGTTTCATAAATCTCATATCGAATGGAAACTCGCGTTAGATCCTCTATATATTGCATACAATGGGTTCTCACAGTGTATTATCAAAGTGTAATAACATTCATCATACAGCACTAGCACTGTCTGTTCCACGTTTTTTCTGCTATCAAACACATTAAATCTAAAAAAGTAGTTTTTCATCAAATATTGATTTTATTGCGAAAAGAAAAACGATTTAAACAGGGGATTAAACATATCTTTGTTTTTAATTGTTGACCAATTTTCAAAGTCTAACTTTCGTTTTTTAGTTACATCATTTCTATGTTAACAAGCCAGGCTTCGGAGTCAATTTCCATTTTTTTTTCCTTTTTTAGACCCTCATTGTCTCTCTTTACCTCCTTTTTGCCCCATGTTAAATTCCTATAGGAAACTCGTTTAATTTGGGGACAGGTGACTTTTTTGTTATTGATGAAAACGTACTTGCCTGCAGATTTTCTGAGATGTAATGTGTTTAATAGACAAAACATTTTTTTTTATTTCTGGACCGATTTTCAAAATCTAACTTTTACATCATTTTCAAACTGTCTCGCCAGGTTTCCGAGTCAATTTCCAAATTTTTTCGTTTTTTGATCCTTCAGGATCAAAAAAACGAAAAGTTTTGGAAATTGACTCCCCATGTTAAATTCCCATAGGAAAATCGTTATTTCGCAATAAAATCAATATTTGATGGAAATTCAGCAAATACATTGTTTGGGGGAGGGTGACTTTTTGTTATTGATAAAAAAGTACTTACTTTTAAATATTTTTTGGATTTAATGCGTTTAATAGCCAAACGTTCGTCGGCAACAAACCGTGGAACAGACAGTAGTAGTTTAATAAATATGCAAATGAGCCCGCTACAGAAAACATGTTAGGTATTCAATACAGCTTCAAATTATGATGATGTGCTTATACAATACATATAATCTAACATTTGTGTTGCTTTAATATGATAGTTATTAAGCTCAATAAACTCGTTTAATAAATATCATATTATATCATCAGTTTAACGAGTTAAATAAATATCATATTAAATCATCACTTAAACGTAAATGCTTGGATTTAACGACGGCACTGGCTCGATGACCGTCGTCTCCATGTCGTCTCACAGGAAGGGGAGAAAGGAAGTAGGTGGATACTGAGGAAACCGGCCGGGGGGGGGGGGGGTGGGTGCTAGCTCTTATTAGAATAGTCCCCTCTGATTCTTTATCGAGCCCAGATTCTCCTTCAAATCTGATACACGGGACCGCCTTTTAAAGTCCCCATCCGAAAGGACTAGCAGAGCAGGATATACACAGTATCTTATAAATACTGACGGCCTGGCCGAGAATCGAACCCGGATGGCCAGCGTGGCAGTCCCGAGTGTTATCCTCGTACACGGTCTACTCATGTAAGATCCTCTATATATATTATCACAGTCTGTGGCGGAGACAATTTGGTAAAGCATTCAATTAATACTGTACCAAAAAGCAGACACTGTGAAACATAGACAATATTATAACATTTATAGAGAAACACTTTAACATTCTAGACACCGCCGTCTGTTTCGCGTGCACTTTCCCACATGTATGGGTATATAGAGAATAGTAGGTTAGTGCCGTGAATGGGAAAAATATCTGGCAAGGCTTAGGAAACGGGATGGGCGAGGCTCTGCCGAGCACATCCCGTTTCCGTGCCGAGCCAGATATGTTTTCCCATTCACGGCATTAACCTACTATTCTATTTATCCCGTCAACACCTACAAATAGCTTTAAGATGCAATACAAATAACCCCAGCCACCGCACATATTCATACGCAGTGATTAGGTCGTATTGACAGGATATCAAAAATGTTTCACGGCACCGTGTTTCACGGCACATACGAACTGTGTTGATGGGATAAATAAGCATTGCAAACACAATATTTTTGTCACTAGCATTACTTTTCATAAAAATTTAAGAATGAGCATATTTTGTATTCCTGAAATTTTGTTAAATATTGATTAACTTTTAATACAAAAAAACATTTTCCCCATGTTAGCCGTCCCCGTTCTAACCATCCCACATACACGTGTATACATTCTTTATCGAATTGTTGTTTCCCTAGGTCGGACACGACCCCGTATCGTAAGAAATGAAATAAAAATAATGTGTTTAAGGCTCTAACGTAAATATTGTAGTGGCAAGTTCATGTGTTCATTTGAGACTAATTAGGAGATACTAAGTCTTAATCAGGAGATAGTGACGTCTCAGCAACAGCTAAAGTCATAATTATTATACCTCGGTTTTAATATCTCATCCGAAATGATGCAGAAAATACTATGTAATCATTTTTTCACGCATATGCTGGAAGTCACAACATCAGATTTTAAATACAATGCTGTACGCCCTAAACGATACTAATAATAATTATGAGAATTTTCCGAAAATTATTAACGAATATCTACGAGAACATTTGTAAATTACGCACAAAGTTGACAAAATATTCGCGCACACGATTCCGCGTGCGGGCTGATATTTTGTCAACTTTCGACGTCATTTACAGATACTATCCTATATTTCGTATAATTATAAGTTAGTATCGGTGAAAAGCGTAGATCCGAGAAGGGACAGAAATACGATTAAAATGTACACTGAAAATATTATTGCGCTGTGCGTACCTCAGAACCTGTGAATTTAAATGGAACAAACAATTATTAATTATAAACAGACCTTCAGAAGTCGTGCTTAGATAACACGTACACTCTTTAAATCCGTTTATGTGATGGAATTCGTCCGAACACGTCAACAAACTACACACGTGTGATCTGAAATAAAACGTATGACCCGTTTTACTCACAATCATTCACAAAAAAACCGTATTTGAAGAACATATGGTGGCATATTTCTGCCATCGACATAACGTGATAATGTGATAGCTAAGTCATCAGGGCCCGGTTGCTCAAAACCTATGTTAGCTTAACAGACTGTTAAATCCTTAGCAATGCTAAGGATTTAACAGTCTGTTAATCTAACAGAAGCTTTGAGCAACCGGGCCCTGACTGCACCTTATAAATCGTCTTTACTACGTAAATATCGCGTCAACACGTCTTACTAACTGGTCAAGACGAGATCAATCGGACGCGTTAACTATCACGAAAGCTGAAACGTGATACTGTCCACTACTGTCTGTTCCACGTTTTGCTGCCGACGAACGATTGGCTATTAAACACATTAAACCTGAACAATAGTTAAATAGAGGATATTACATCGTACATTTTGATTAGCGGGAAATAATACACGAGTGTGCGTCGGCTTTCGCGTAAGCAACGAGTGAGCCTGCCTGGCTTGCACGGACGTCGACGGACACGAGTGTATTATTTCCGCTATTCAAACATGTACGATGGAATACCCTATTTATTACACTTCCACGGCGGATATATATGCACATTTAGTCTATTTTTGAGATTAAAATAAATGAATTGTGATGTGCACATGAATAGTTACACAATGACGTGTTTTCCCGCGTTTTGACGTTACATTGTGTGAAGTCAAATGTGACGTCATGTAAACTTTTTGAAATCCAAATTACGCAGCTGTTTCTGTGAACCAGATATATCTGAGTGCATGTTTGGAATGTGTTCAATCACATTAACATTCTAGATTAGTCGAGACCCTTTCGAAATTTTCAAATAACTTTATTTTGACTGTAATAAAAAAGTAAACATTTTGCATGGTAGCTCGTGGTTTCCAAGAAAACAGGCGCGCAATTACGGGTATTCTCCTCACGGTGTATTATTTGTAGGAGTTGATTACGGGTTTTCTCTCACAGCGTACTCTTTTATCAATAACAAAAGTTTCACCCTCCCCAAAAAAAAATTATTTAATGAAATTCCATCAAATATTGATTTTATAGCGAAAAATGGGAATTTAACATGGGGGCTAAAAATATATAATTTTTATTTTCTTAGTTACATCATTTCCAATCTAACCAGGTTTCGGAGTCAATTTTCATTTTTTTTTACTCCTGCGCCAGGTCCTCCATCTCCTTTTTCCCTTATGTTAAATTCCCATAGGAAAATCTTTTTTTCCCGCAATAAAATCAATATTTGATGGAATTTTATCAAATAAAATAATTGGGGAGGGTGACATTTTTGTTATTGATGAAAAAGTACTAACATTTAAATATTTTCTAAATTGAATGTGTTTAATAGCCAAAAGTTCGTCGGCAGCAAAACGTGGAACAGACAGTAGTGACATCGATTTTTATTTCAATTTCCAAAACCTTTCTCGTCGAATAAAGACCATAAGAATACTTCATACAGTTTAGCTCGTTCTGACCAGTTATTAAGACGTCTTGACACGATAAGTATCGCGTCAAGACGACTTACTAACTGATCAAGGCGAGATAAAATGTCATGAAGTCAATGTCACTATTGTCTGTTCCACGAAATGCTGCCCAAGATTTATTGCTATATAAACACCCCAAACTGCTTATTTCTTAGCAATGCTAAGGATTTAACAGTATGTTAAGCTAACAGAAGCTTTGAGCAACCGGGCCCTGGTCTGGACACGATAATTATGTAGTTAAACGACTTATAAGCAAAATGATAAGGCGACTTAAGACTTAACTATCACGTGAAGTAGATGGCAGAAATATGCCACCATAATTATGTATCAGTTACAGATCACCCGATTAGGGGACAGAGTGTGCCCTTGTGGCAGAAATCACCAAATTGTGTCCAGTTGACCTTTGACATATACACTTCAAGGTTTGATTGAGTACATGTAATTTTGACTGGGGTAACAGCCGGATATTAGCCTAAATCCAAGATGGCCACCAAATTACCATATTTGTTCATATCACTGCTCACAATTTAAATATTTTAGTGATTATAATCTGGTATTTGAACACATGGAATACATTGATAATATTTAGGAAGCAGTTTGACCTTTCCATAAATCCAAGATGGCCGCAAAATGTAAATATGTCCACATTTTATCACATATTTGCTATCAGTTGATAGTTGTAAGTGGTGTAAAATATTCTATGCTGTGTATTGAGTAAATCCACGATATAAAGGGAATTCATGATTCATCTGCAAAGATCCATGATGACCGCCAAATCCCAATATTGTCATACAACTTTTCACATGTGTTCATGTTCATTTTATCTCATACAACTATTTAGAAGGCTATATTCATATTTCTCGATGCACACAGTCGTTCGAATGAGTCTACTAAATAATTGAACATTAACATCGTTTGCATAAATATCCAAGATGGCCTTCAAATACCAATAGTGTCGTACAACTTTCCACATGTGTTCATGTTTATTTGATAGCATATGCTACTTAGAAAGTTACATTCATGTTTCTTGATGCTCACCATCGTTCGAGTGAGTCTTTCACTAATAATTGCATGAATCCAAGATGGCCACCAAATATCAATAATTATATTTTCACACCGTTTTTCTCAATTAATATATTTAGTAGGACAGGTAGATAGGGTTCCCATGCACCCCCCTGAATTGTTGTTCAAACCTATTTTTTAGACTCTTAAACATGTAAAGTAAACAAAATCTGTTGTCAATAGCCTAACAAAATGTCCCATGGGGTCTTAATTTGCATAAATCCAAAATGGCCGACAACTATTTGACCCATGCACATACGGAGAGCAAATGTAATATAGCTCACTTAGTTTTGCAGCTAGGAAAGTAAATTTGGTACCAACGTGAAGCAGATACATTGCTCTTTATAAATAATTGGTTTCATGACCTGTATATGTCACGTCCACAGGTCACGGTCAGTGTCAATTGCGAAAATCAATATTTTCTGACATTTTGAGCTATTTGTTTGCATATCACAGTCTCTTCGTGGCAGATTAAGACATTATTGTGGTCTATCCTGATATACATTTGAATGATGAATCAGTTACAATTGTCTTTGTGCCGATCGGATGTCAACTTTGTGATCCAAGGTCAATGTCAAATGCTGGAATAATTATTTTCAGGAATTTGTTTACCCGTTTATTTGCATATATCATTATGCGTACATGCCCGATTAAGACCTTATTGGAGTATATCATGCTAGTTATATGTGTGCCTAATCAAAGGCAGTTAATTGGATGACAATCTGGGGTCAAGTTTGTGGGTCAATGTCAAGGTCAAATCATAAAATCCAATTGTTTAGCCTAACTTCCATAACTTTTGAACCAGATGTCATAGAAAGACAAATGATCCCTCTTTTCTACATAATTTCGCCATGAAAAATCGAGTGAAGCAAGCATTTTGATGACTGAAACAATTTAAATTTCTGAACTTGCAGGAAATGTAAATAAAATCATACAAAAATAAATTAAGGTGCATGGGAACTGTATCTGATGACAACGTTGACATATTATTTTTCAATTGTGTTTGATGATATACACTATACGATCATGCTTACTCATACTATTACATTCAAGACACGCGTCTGATGATATAATGGAGTTATTTTATACAGAGGCGTGAACATGATTGATTACACTTTGTTTTGTATTAATGTGAAGTTAATTCTTGTGTAATAATGTAAATTAAAAAAAAAAAAATATTTATAATATATCAATATATCAATTTATGCACATGTTCGTATTACCCTAATAAATATTGCTGCTCCAGAACATATGAATATTTCTCCATACAGACATATCACAGAAAACCTATATATATATATGGGCCGCGCTCTGTGAAAACCGGCCTTAATGAAAACATTTTCAATTTGCATTTGTTTACATTTTCTGATGCGGACACCTTTCAAAAACAATATTCTGAAAAGAAAATGCAATTATGTTTAATAGTTTTTGTTTTATCTCACTTTTTGTAGCACCATGTGAATCACGCACGAAAAAAAAACGTAACGCCATCGAGAAACTGAAGTTATTGAAACGGCGACGTTTGTACAATGCAACTCAACAGCCTACAGTAGAAATGAGTGTTCATAGACTCATTGACGGTGCTTGCTGTAAACTGTATTTGCTGATAAGTTGCACTAAATGTATCTACAAGTGTTAGTATGTATACTATCAAACATTCATCAGAATAAAACTATGATATGTACATGTAGTGAACAAAACAAACGCACAACTATTGATTTTAAATCTATAATTAGCCGACCTGTGGCTTCGTAATTTGCCACCATCGCCATAATAGAGTCATATACGTGTGTCGTCAGAAAGATACAATGTAATTATTTAAGAATTGGCGTCATTTACAGTTAATTGTGACGTCATTTATTTATTTAGGCAATACGTCACCAAAGACCAATAACTAAACGGCATTCCTGGTGTTGGAAATTGTAAATTATATGCACATCGTATCGGTGATTGAAACAAATGCATTTGATTTCTGTAGAAATGAATGACCAGAATTTAGATAGGCCTATGGCTGCACATATAAATGACTTCAGCGTCCGATGGGGTCTAGAGGGTAGTCGGACACCCACGGGCATTTTTAAACAAACTGAAAATCGACTGTTCATTCCCCGTACTAGCAGGTAGCAGGTAAATGGGAAAATGCTGCGCTGACCCACACTCTCTCGACTGGCACCACCGCCACTGCCGGGAAAATGTGGAGATGTAACATACATGGTTGAATAATTGTTACATGTCCCGATAAAAATACCGGCAGTATATTCTGTCGTCGGGAATAATTAATTTGAAAATGAAATGTGCAATTTAGTTTTGTTGTGTTTCAGAAAAAGTACATTCAGCTCATTTGTAAGCAAAGAAACAGCCATGCTAAAAACAATGGCGGATTCACGTAGGAGAAGCCCCCGCGCCCCCCCCCCCTCCCACCGCCCCTATAATTTGGCGAGTAAAGATATTTTTGCTCTAAAATGCGCCATAACGCAGCAAAATGGGGTGTAAATATCAAACATATTCCGGAGGGCATACAGTTGGACCCACCTAGCAGTCTCCCTAGCTCCGCTTGGTCGACGAACAAACGGTGCTAGTTCGAAAGTATAGTAAACTATTTCAATTAAGAAGTCCCGCCCCCGCCCCACCCTAACCTGAAATCCTGGATCCGCCCCTGAAAAGCACCGTAGCGTACGTACATGTATGTTGCATAACTGCACACTATAACACAGTCAATGATTTACACACTAAATTGTGGGTGGCAGGTGGGAGCACGCGATGGGTAATTTAACGATCGGGGTTCGTCCTTACCGGAATCCCGACTGGAGACTTGGTTTGGCCCTCACATACGTCTTTGGCATTTTGTATGTGACAGTTGAATCTGGTTATGCCCCTTATGTGAGTATTACGATATTCGTAATCCTAGTTTATGGGGAAGGGGTCAAGTGACTTGGTGTGGTATGGACCTGGCACCAGGTCAGGATATTCTAATTTCAGGGCTGAATATATTTGTTCTCGATGTAAATATTCCGTTCTGATTTTGGGATTCCCCCCCCCCCCCCAATGCAACAGGTTAAAATGGGATCGAACCCGTTTGCCCGGCCTTACATGACCTTAGCTGTTGATAGGCCGTTAAACACAAATAAACAAACAAACACACTAAATTTGTCCCGATCACAACATTGATTTTGTTGAAATGACGCTCCACACCCTGCGACTATTGTTCGAAGTGGCTCATTTTAATTTAGACGCGTTTAAGGTGTGCATGTGATTTTGTTTTATATTATTTACACGCCTCCGACTAGAACGGCCCTTTGATAACAAACAAAGCACGCAGACGTGCATTATTTAGTACAATGTAGTACAATGAAAGAAAAATAACAACAATATGGCAAAGTCGGACTTCTTAAATGTGTAAATTTTGGAGACCTGTGCATCTGTTTAGTCTGATCAGTGTCTGCAATGATTGCAAATATACTAGTAAAATTACTATACATAACCATATTTACAGTGGTCATTTTAAAGAATATTTACATTGTTATCAAACGGCAATCATACGGCTGATTCAATGCGATATTTTTGAAAGTCGCTAAATATTACGTGACACCGAACACGTAAGTGGTATAAGATACATATAGAAATCAGTAGGCTAAGTCCTTGGTGGCTACAATTTTGTATTACAATAATCTGATATAACCATGATTATTGTGTCGCAGTATATATGCATGTGACACAATACCAGCACGCTAAATACTAAAACATGTTTGGCCCAGTGTCACCATGATGCGATATGCCAGGAACGGCGAATATTTTGACACTACCATAATTATACATCTGTGATACGCTTATTGTTTTGAAAATTTCCAAATCGTATTTTTATGTTGACTTTTGAAACATTCGACAGGCGAAACAGTAAAATAAACGAATTAAGCCGTGTGCCCAGTTCTATTTGTTACATAATATTTATTCTGTGATGGTGTTATCTAAAAATTACCGGTTGTATGGTTATTTAGTTTCAAAGGTCGTCCATATATGAAACAAAATTCGACAAAATCACTACGTGTTTCCTTGAAGGAAACCGAAAAAAACAGACAACTGTCTGAACCACTATGGAAACAACTGTACAATTCTGTTATGCGTATCCAGCATTATAATGTTTGAGAGCCACAAATAGTAAAACGTACAGTACGGTTATATATAGGACCACGTTAACTTATTGAAAATATGACGCAACTATTTCAAGTGTCAAAATCCGACGTGACGTTGGTTTCAAGCGTAACTTTGCGACGTCATTTTCATGGCTTTCATGACGTTGTCATTAAGGCCGGTTTTCACAGAGCGCGGCCCATATTGTTCTATTTTTCATGTGTTATATCAGTTGACTGTGCGGTGATGGTGCCACTATATATGTATCTACGTTGCTAACAATAACCGTAGTCTATTTCCTGATAACTATATCTTAGCTGGTGGCGGTACATATTAAGTCTGTTAAATATGTCTAGGTCTAACAAAAGGAGGAAAAGAGATTCATCGAAGGGCCTACCTGACACATGTGTCTTACATTGTTGACATTGACAGTGGACCATTCACCGAGCCACCTGATTCCATATTATATCGTATACATGGAGTGTGTGGTCTTATCCCGGATTCATTTGATAGTGTAGATCTTGATCGCATTGTTATCACAGAGGCTGCTACCAGCGTTTCACTGCAAACTTAAGTTGATTGCAACGATATAAAGCATCAACTGAGGCATCAACGTCCGAGAGGCATAACTCACCTCGTAAATTACCATAGACTGTGGGTGCAAACACGTGTTCTCGCCTGAGTGTATCTTCTGTGAGAATATGGAAATAAATGCACACGGGAAAATTGAAAGGCCTGTAAACTTTGCTCATTGGAAACTCAAAAAGACACTGCTTAGCAACACATTGCGGATCAAGCTTTCACACTAGGCAATACTCGACTCAACCGCCAGGTGCAGGGTAAGGAACTTCACGCCGCTGAGGCCCAGTGTCACCCATACTGCCGTGATAAGTTTCGCAATGACTACAACAATCATGTAAGGAAAGTAAACCCATCAAAACTGGACACAGAGCAGGGTCGTCAAACTACTGCTCACAACGAAGCATCACAAGCGGTGCTCTAGACTGTAAAATATGGTGTCATTGAACAGAATGAACTGATACAACTGTCGTCTCTATGACACATCTACATCGATACGCTTGATGAGTATAGCTATGCAAATCCTGAATATCGCAGCGAGAAACGTCTGCACCGCCTACAGCATCGTGAAGAAATCTGTGACAATATTAACATGGGATGTGTGTCATACTATGTAATTTACAATAACAGAATTACAGTTGCTGATGCGGTGACATTGGCATACAAACTTGGTATTGCAGACAAATTATCTGATGTAGCTCTTCTTATCCGAGAACTAATCGAGCATTAAAATAATCGAAAGAGTTGCTCTGGCCTCCAACCTCTGATGACATTGTGATCAGAGAGGGTTTCTATGTCTCTCTAGTCGAGATGTGGGTTCCAATTTGGACTCGTTTGGCAGGATGGACGGACGTACAAATGGATAAGCACTGGAAATACAACATTTACCAGCTATTATATATTTTAATAAACAAGAATATGATGTGACTATAATGGCGGCGGCTGAACGAGTCAGCCGTGAGCGAAATTCGGCAAATAACAATCAGGTCGCTGTTTTTCTCAAGAATCTCCAGCGATATCTGCAGCACGAATAATATTCGTGCCGTACATATCCCTGGAGACAAGACAATACATCATTTGACAATAAATATACCAAAACATTACCTGGAAATACAACATTTACCAGCTATTATATATTTTAATAAACAAGAATATGATGTGACTATAATGGCGGCGGCTGAACGAGTGAGATGGGTGCGTGCGCAACTTGCAAAATACGCTGGTTAGTCACACGTTACGCTACGCTAGTCAGTATATCATACTCCCAGGTATAAATACACTAGTGGACTATACTTAACTACAAGTAAAGGTTCAATACTGACTAAGGTTAACGAACACTAAAAGGGACGAAGGGACAGGGGTTCAACAGTAAACATGTTATAGACGGATACGCTGTATCTGAAATGGATGGGACATACATATAATAACAACACATACATGATATGGAAGTTTATTTATCATAACATCACCATCACCTAACATCACGCTGCCACATACTCCCCCTCTTCGGGAAAAGGGCGTCCCGACCTTCTGCTGCCAATTACATCCTCGTGTATAAAACACCTGGCGGTAAGGTTAAGGTTAAAACAAGTAGCTGAAATTACGAAAAGAAAAGTGGATAATGATTGTCAGGAATAGCTCACGGTAATGTATGTCAAGAACAGTTCATGATAGTTTCATATGATAAGAAGATTGTACGTTACCCATTAATCTATGGATAAATATTTTATCTGATATCGGGGAGTATATACAAAGGGGAATTTGGTAGTATATCAGATCGATATCACAGTCCGTTTGACTGTGGATAAATGCGGCATGAATCCTACGTACCATGTTAATCAACATGGCTGAATCGCGTACAGCTGTATACCGGATTAGCGGTCAATAGCGAGCCGACATAGTTTACCAGTGTATTTACACCCTGCTCTGAGCGCCAATAGTGTAAACACATATTACGCAATCCTACACATTATTTGGACTGTCATGTGAGATGTATCAGAATGAGGGCGGGTACCCAATCCACAGTATCTTCGATGTCTGTGGCATACTTAAACTGATACGACGTCGTACATGTTAAGAAAACAAAAACAACAATCGCGTCCCACATATCAGCTGTCCAAACATTACATCGATACTTTGGCAGTACCAAGTACTTATAATACAAGATGGACTTCCATCCTGTATAAGGATCAATACATCATGTGTGATGTCATGTGTGTATTTTTGTACTATCGTCCGCAAAAAAAAAAATATATTTACACGAAACAGACAAGTACACAATGTCTTGGGGAGGGCTCACTACTGTCCCTTCCTCAAGTACTCTCTCATCTACTCTAACTCTCACGAAGGTATTTAGGTCATAAGTACGGTTTTGGTTGGTCATAATCGGGTAGTAGTGATAATCGGGATATTCGCCACTCAGTACTGATACACTAAACCCATACCACCTGATCCCGAGGAACAGAGAACGTATGTACATGGGCTTGTGTCACCAGGAAATCCCCATCAGTCATCCAGGCCGGTTTCTTCTTGTGGCGTTGCGGTCTTTGTGGCGCGTCCGCTTCCGCGTCCTCCTCCTCTGATGATGAAGAGTGTGACTCCACTACACTTGCTGTGTACTCAGCTATTGATGGCAGCTCGTCTTCCTCACCCGATGACGACGGTGCTTCTAGCGATCCTGGACCGTCATCCGCTAGCGGTGCAGATCTTGGTAGCAGACCAGGATCTCCATGTCGTCGGAGCATGGGTATGATGTACGGCTGGACTGTTGGCGCGACGTCCTGGGATGCGGTTGTCCGTTGCCAGTCCGCCTTTCCTGACTCTTGGCCCGTGCAATCTGGTGTGGGAGGTCGTTGTCTATCCTTTCCTGCATCTTGACCAGTGTCATCTGAAGGTGCTACCCACATGAAGGGCAAGAGGAGGTTCCGATGCACGGTTCTGGGCTTTTGTGTCCGCGAATGCTCCGGAACGATTTCATAGACCGGAATCCCAGAAACGGGCTGCGTCTTCACTACGTACGGACGTCGTTCCCATTTGTCGGCGAGCTTCTGTTTGCCGCGGATGGTGACATTCCGCACCAGAACCCTGTCCCCTGGACGTAGTGTGCAGTTTCGAGCTGTCTTGTCATAGGCCAGCTTCCGTTTCCGTGCGCTTCTCTTGGCCTCCTGTTTCGCCTTCTCGTATGCACTGGACAGTCGGTCGGCTAACTTCTGGACATACTCGGATGAGGTCTTGGCCTCCATGTCATCCGGCTCTAATCCGAGAAAGGCGTCGATAGCCAGGCGTGGATGCCTCCCAAACATCAGATAGTACGGCGAGTAACCCGTACTATCGTGCTGGGTGCAGTTGTAGGCATGCACCAACGTCGGTACATGCGCCTTCCAGTCAGCCTTCTGATGATCTTCCAGTGTCCCCATCATCTTCAGTAGAGTCTGATTAAATCTCTCGACCATCCCGTTTCCCATTGGGTGATACGGGGTGGTCCGAGATTTCCGGACGCCGGCGATTTCGCAAAGTTCTCGGATTATGTGCGACTCGAACGTCTGCCCTCTGTCGCTGTGAATGGTGGAAGGGAATCCGTAATGGTCAACGAAATTTTCAAAAAACACTCGGGCTGTAGTGCGTGCCGTTTGATTTTTAGTAGGGATCGCTTGCGCATAACGGGTGAAATGATCGGTCATCACCAGAATGTTTTCGATACCCCCCTTGGACCGTTCTAGGGACAAATAGTCCACACATATCAGCTCCATGGGCGCCGACGACGTAATGTTCACTAATTCCGCGTTTCTGGTCGGAGCTGTCTTCCGGAGAATGCACCTGTTGCAAACCTTGACCTTGTTCCTGATGTATTGGTCCATACCTGGCCAATAAAATCTATGTTTGAACAAAGATATCGTGCGGTCTCGTCCTTGGTGGCCAAGGTCATCATGCAACGCCGTGAACATTTCATCGTGGAGGAGTGCTGGCAGGACCAATTGCTTCACTTCATGCTCCTGGAACATCGCCTTTCGGTACAGGATATCGTTGCAGAGAATCAAACGGTCCCAATTCTTGACGTATCGCCTATCAATCGTCTCGTCACCAACCCGCGTAGCGGACGGTCGGTCACCTCTTTTGATAGAGTCGATGAGTCTATGAATCTGGGGATCCGCCATCTGTACCTTCCTCCAGTCGTTGTCGCTGAGGGAATACGTGTTGATTAACTCTGTAGGGGGATCCTGTAACTCACTGTTTGGCAAAGTGGCACTCGCAGTTGACGTTCCGATGCTGTTTACATAGGGACAGTCACCTGTCGCCCTTGCGGTAGCTGCTTGTGATACGGCTCTCAAAAAGGGGGGATCCAGCACTGTTTCTTGGAGTCTAGACAATCCATCGGCATCACTGTTATTCTTGCCAGAGCGGTATCTTATGGTGAAATCGTAGTTGGCCAGTGCCGCCGCCCACCATTGGCCTGTCGCGTCTAGTTTCGCGGTGGTAAGGATGTACGTGAGTGGGTTGTTGTCGGTGACGACACTGAACTTTGTTCCATATAGGTAATCGTGAAGCTTGTCGGTTATTGCCCATTTCAGCGCCAAGAATTCGAGTTTGTGAGCCGGGTAATTTTTCTCAGAGGGTTTCAGGCTTCGGCTCGCATAAGCCACAACGCGGTCCTTCCCATCCTGTTGCTGGTATAAAACCGCTCCAAGTCCACTGGCGGATGCATCCGTATGGACAGTGAAGGGCAGCTCGTAGTCGGCATATGCGAGGACTGGTGGGTGGGTCAGACAGTCGACTAAGGTGCCAAACGCAGCTTGCTGTGGACCGGCCCAGATGAACGGCGTTTTAGGCTTCTTGTACGTTGCCTTGCTGGTTGGAATTCCCACTAGCAGGTCATTCAATGGACGGGCGATACTTGCATATCCCTTGATAAACCGCCGGTAGTAGCCCGTGAAACCCAAAAACTTCCGCACATCTTTTGCTGTCTGTGGCACAGGCCAGTTCTTCACCGCTTGCAGTTTCACAGGGTCGGTCTTGATTCCCTCCTCAGACACTACATGGCCCAAATAGACAACCTCTCGCTGAAAGAATTCACACTTTGAGGTTTTCAACTTCAGGTTGAACTTGCGTATCTGTGAGAAAACGGCTTCCATGCGTTGTACGTGGCTTTCAAAGTCCGATGAAAAGATGATAATATCGTCCAAATATATTAGACATTGGCGAAGGTTCATATCGCCTATACATCTTTTCATCAGCCGTTGAAAGGTCGCTGGCGCGTTGCACAGACCGAAACGCATGCGGTTGGCCTCGAAGAACCCAATCGATCCTACTTGAAACGCCGTCTTCTGCTTATCCTGTTCTTGCATCTCCACCTGCCAATATCCACTCTTGAGATCTAGTTTCGTGAAGTATTTGGAGCCCGCCAGTAGGTGTAGCGTTTCTTCAATGCGGGGAATCGGGTAGGCGTCCTTGATGGTACGTTGATTCAATTTCCGGTAGTCAATGCAGAATCGGATCGAACCATCATTTTTCCGTACGATCACCACATTGGAGGAAAAAGGACTGATCGATTCGCGAATGGCTCCGGCCTTTAGTATCTCTGCCACGTGTTCCCTCACTTCTTGAAGAAGGCCTGGCGGTACCCTGCGGTATGGTTCCTTGAAAGGCTTGTCGTTGTCTAGGTGGATTTCGTGCCTGACTGCGTCTGTGTGTCCCAGGTCAGTGGATCCCTGTGAAAATATGTCTTGCCATTGGGACATCATCCGGATAACGGAGGCTTTCTGGTCAGCTGTCAGCGCAGAATCCTCCAGATCCACTCCATAAGTCTGCTTCTTCGTGTCAGCATTCCCATCTGTCGTTGTCTGTTGACTGACGTGTACGGTCTTTGATCCATCATTGTCAACAACAGGACAGCTTCGCAGGACCTTCACTTCCTGTAACTCACATACAATTGACTTGGGTGGAATGGTGACGGTCCGTGTAGACAGGTTGCATACTCGAACAGGTACCCAGGCTGTCTTTCCAGGATTGTTGAGGTTGACTACCCTCGGACATGCAGACACTCGTGAAGTATATTCTTGCTGACATCTCTCTGTCACGGCACATTCCACTTGTTTTGCCTTTCTAGTAAATCCGGTAATGGTTCTTGTTTCATTTGGCTTTAAAGTAAGCTTGCAGGTTGTCCTCACTAGACCGATTGAGTTGGCCGCTATCGCCTCAAAGGCTAAAGCCCATTGCTCCGGTACTTGATTGTCCTCATCATCCATGGTCTGAAACCTACACAACAGTATAACATTGGTGCCCACGATGACCGGAACCTGGCCGTTGAAGTCAGTTCCAGGAACGACCAATAACGGTATGTGCATAGGTTCGTTCTGCAGAAATGGCACACTGAGCTCCACTTCAATATACCCCAGGTATGGGAGTTCTTGGCCATTTGCAGCATCAACCCTCAATCCCAGATCATCCAAGTTATGAATGACCGGTCTTGGTTGCAGCTGCTCGCAGAATTTAGCACTGACCGTGCTGACCATGGAGCCCGAGTCAATGAGGGCTCGAGTCTCCACCCCATCAATGCAAACATTATCTACGTTTGCATCGCCAACCAGTCGTGAGTACAGCTGTTCTTTAGGGCAGGTTTTGAATTCCCTGCCGCCTGTCTGCCCTGTGACAGGGGCATCTACCCGTTTAAAGACCCGTCTGGTCTGTTCTGCTGTCCACCTGGGGCTCGCACTGGACTATGCGAATCAGCTTTCTGCTTGGATTTATTGTTGTACCAAGTCTTGTCCTTATTCTGACCCTTGCCTAATTCATTCATCTTTTGTTCCATTCGTTCCATTCGGGACACCAGGTCAGCGAACATGCTTTTGTCCTTATTTAGCTGAATCTGTTGTTGTTGGACGGTCTCCGAATGGGCTTTTTCATTTTTCATTCCCTTTATGTCCTTCCTGATGGTTTCCATTTCGCACTCCTCCGAGCGGACCTTTTTCCTTAGAGCCTCGAAATTTGTCTCCATCTCAAAGTTCATCCTGGTGTTGTTCCTCAAATCTGTGGACCGTAAGCCTCGCCAGAATTTGATTCGCAGCATGTCGTTTCGCTGTTCCGGTCGAATGTGCCCTTTCCGGATAGCTTTCTGTAAGATTTCCTCGAGACGGACTCCCCATGATGTGATGGTTTCGTGGTCGGCTTGTCGCGTGCTGTAGAATTGTTGGAGGATAGATTCGCCACTGAAAACACTTCCGAATACACCCTCCATCTTCTCCATTATCGCAGCCGATGTGGCTACGGCACCCAGAGGCAATAGCACACGTATAGCTTCACCTTTCAGGGAATGTCGGATGGCCTGGCTCACCAGATAGTCGGGGTAAGCTGCCAGGAGTGATTCCATTTCTAGGACCCATATTTCAAAAGAACATTCGTTCTTGGGTATCGGCTCTGTTCCGCTGAAGGAGGTGATTGATGGTTTGATGTAGTACTTATGGGAATCGTCCGGTTGTCTTGGTCTGTGGTCGTCGCCAGGTTCAGGTGCGCTCGTGTAGGGAGTTGTATTTGCTTGATCCTCGACCTGGCCTTGGTGTTCTTCCTTTCTCATGATCTCTTCTGCTATGGCTTGGGAAAGTTTCCGTTCAGTTTCGAAAAGCATCTGAAGTCGGTCTGTCTCCGGATCTTGTCGTTCCTGCTTCCTTATCTTAGCTTCCCAATCCCATAGCTGTTCAGTCTCATCTTGTTTGGTTTCTTCGTCAATGGTCCGTCTCTGTTCCAGCTTCCCTTGTTCTTGTGTTGTCTCTCTGGTGCTCTGCTGTCTCTGTCGGTCCTGATGTACGATCTTGTCTGTCCATCCTCTATCTGTCTCAACCTGCTCTCTAATTCTTGCATCCGTGCCACTCTTTTCTGTTCATCTACCTCTCGTTTCCTCCGTTCAATTGTCCACTCATCTTCCTTCTGTTTCATCATGACACATTCTCTTCTCCAATCCTCCTCCATCTGTTTCTGTTGCCTCACAATCGCTTGTAGTCTGGCTACTCTGTTCTGTTCTTCTTCCATTAGTCGCTGGTTCTCTAACTCTATCTCTTCCTCCCTTTTCTTCCACCGAAGGGTTCTCCCTTGTGGGCGCCATTGTGATCGGAGAGGGTTTCTATGTCTCTCTAGTCGAGATGTGGGTTCTTATTTGGACTCGTTTGGCAGGATGGACGGACGTACAAATGGATAACACTGGAAATACAACATTTACCAGCTATTATATATTTTAATAAACAAGAATATGATGTGACTATAATGGCGGCGGCTGAACTAGTCAGCCGTGAGCGAAATTCGGCAAATGAAAATCAGGTCGCTGTTTTTCTAAAGAATCTCCAGCGATATCTGCAGCACGAATAATATTCGTGCCGCACATATCCCTGGAGACAAGACAATACATGATTTGACAATACATATACCAAAACATTACCTGGAAATACAACATTTACCAGCTATTATATATTTTAATAAACAAGAATATGATGTGACTATAATGGCGGCGGCTGAACGAGTGAGATGGGTGCGTGCGCAAGATGCAAAATACGTTGGTTAGTCACACGTTACGCTACGCTAGTCAGTATATCATACTCCCAGGTATAAATACACTAGTGGACTATACTTAACTACAAGTAAAGGTTCAATACTGACTAAGGTTAACGAACACTAAAAGGGACGAAGGGACAGGGGTTCAACAGTAAACATGTTATAGACGGATATGCTGTATCTGAAATGGATGGGACATACATATAATAACAACACATACATGATATGGAAGTTTATTTATCATAACATCACCATCACCTAACATCACGCTGCCACAACATGGAAGTAAAGTATGATAAGCTGCTCTCTGCGACTGCTAAGGCCATCGAAATTGAGTTGCATGCCATTTGTTTTCTCATACAGAGGCATTGCTCGCGCCTGAGTTTTCTAAATGTCGGGTTTTGTCTCTTATAACATTGTGCCACCAGCGCTGTTCAAGAGATTTGATCCGTGGAGATTAGTGAGAATTGTGTCCAGATTGTCCCACTAGCAGTGGAAGAGCGCATTACCATCGCCAGTAATTATATGCGGTGTTATGTATGTATATACGTCATCGATGGCCTTGGCAGTCGCTCTCTACAGTTCCAAACTGAAGTCATACGACTCTGACTGGCCTAACCTGTTCAGGTTTACTATGAGCTGCTTGCTGCGGAACAGGTGCCGGATGGTGGTACACAGAATGATATGTTTCGGGAGCTTCCACTATCCATCTGTAGTGGCACGACGCAAATCTTGGCCGATATAGAAAACGAGTCGTCGAATCCTCTCGCACTTTTCCCCCAACATCAGGCGTGCCAGCCATGACTAAGTTAGAAATTTCACCCACTATTCAGGGAGCAGGTTATCAGACTTTACTTCCATTTCATTGGTTGTTAGAGGCCAATGCAGCTCTTTAGTTTCTTTGAATGCTATCTCGATTAGCTCTCTGACAAGATGAGCTACATCAGATAATTTGGCTGCAGTACCAAGTTTGTATGACAATGTCACCGCATCAGCAACTGTAACTCTGTTATTGTCAATTGTATTGAATGACACACACACCTTGTCACCAGGATGAACATTGCTGACATTAATAGTGTCACGGATTTCTTCATGATGCTGCAGATCGTGCAGAAGTTTCTCGCTGCGATTTTCAGGATTTGGATAGCCATACTCGTCAAGCTTATCGATGTAGATGTGTCGTAGAGATGATAGTTGAATCAGTTCATTATGTTCAATGACATCCTCTTTTAAGGTATCGACTTTGTAATGCTTTGTTGTGATTAGTAGTTTGACGACCCTACTCTGTTTCAAGTTTTGCTGGGTTTACTTTCCTTACATGACTGTTGTAGTCATTGCGAAACTTATCGCGGCAGTATGGGTGACACTGGGCCTCAGCGGCATGAAAGTCCTTACCCTGCACCTGGCGGTAGAGGCGAGTATTCCCTAGTGCGAAAGCTTGATCCGCAATGTGTTGCCAAGTAGAGTATTTGCGTTTCCAATGAGCAAAGTTTACAGGCTTTTCAGTTTTCTTTCCCACGTGCCTTTATTTCCATATTCTCACAGAATATACACTCAGGCGAGAATAACGTTGCTGAACACGTGTTTGCACCAATAGTCAATGGTAATTTACGAGGCGAGTTATGCCTCTCGGAAGTTTATGCCTCAGTTGATGCTTTATATGGTTGCAATTGACTTAAGTTTGCAGTGAAACGCTGGTAGCAGCCTCTGTGATAACCATGCGAATCAATATCTACACCATCAAGTGAATCCGGGATAAGACCACACACTTCATGCATGCGATATATGGAAACAGGTGGCTCGGTGAGAAGCTTGTCGCGGATTTTGTGTAGATATGCCAACTTTTCAAGTGGTTCTCCTTTGACGTTCCTAAGCGATATGAATGGTCCATGATCAATGTCAACGACATGTAAGACACATGTGTCAGGTAGGCCCTTTGATGAATATCTGTTCCTCCTTTTGTTAGACGTAGACATATTTAACAGACTGAATATGTACCACCACCAGTTAATATATAGTTATCAGGAACTATACTACGGTTATTGTTAGTTACGTAAATACATATACTAATTATAGTGACACCATCACCGCACAGTCACAGGATATAACGCATGAAAAATAGAACAATATACAAATTATACACACGAATTCACTTCACAGTAATACAAAACAAAATGTCATCCATATTGACATTTTCACGCCGCTGTTGAGCAATTAAAATTGTTCCAATCACAACAATGTTTGATTCAATCGATTTTTCATGGCGAAATTATGTAGAAAAGAGGGGTCGTTTGTCTTTTTACGACGTCTGGTTCAAAAGTTATGGAAATTTGGCTGAAACTATGGATTTTATGATTTGACCTTGACATTGACCCACAAACTTGACCCCAGATTGCCATCTAATTAATTGCTTTTGATTAGGCAGACAGATAAATAGCATGATATACCCCAATAATGTCTTAATTGGGCATGTACACACAATGATATATGAAAATAACGGGTAAACAAATTCCTGAAAATAATTATTCCAGCATCTGACCTTGACCTTGGACAACAGAGTTGACATCCGATCGGCACAAAGCCAATTGCAACATATTGGGCACATAAATGTCTATCAGGATATACCACAATAATGTCTTAATCTACAAACGAAGAGACTGTGATATGCAAACAAATAGCTAAAAATGTCAGAAAATATTGATTTTAGAAATCGACCTTGACCTTGACCTATGGACGTGACATATGAATGTCTTGATACTAATTCATTATGAAGGGTAATGTATCTGCTTCACGTTGGTACCAAATTTACTGTCCTAGCTGCAAAACTAAGTGAGCTATTCTACATTTACTCTCCATAAGTGCACGGGTCAAGTTGTTGTCGGCCATCTGGGATTTATGCAAATTAGGACCCCATGGGACGTTTTGTTTATCTGTTAACAACATTTTTTGTTTACTTTACATGCTTAACAGTCTACAAAAATTCAGGGGGTGAATGGGAACCCTATCAACCTGCCCTACTAATGTAGATGATATATAAAATACATAATATGATTATGATTTCTGTTATTATGTTAGATTTGACAAAATGACTTGTTGCACAATGTCTTTGACATTCAACTTTGTCAATGCCCAGTAACACGCATACATCCAAGACAACAGTAACGAACATAGGAAAACAGGCTGTGCAAGTGCGATCATGCATAATATAGAGCTTACTTACAAACGCACATTGAACATTTGATAAAGGCAGGGACTATGTCGTGTATAGATTCAATTGATTTGTTTGATGCATTGTGATGACATTGCGTAAGCATTTCAAACTACCAGTAATCACCACATATATATTGACCGTCATTGTATGGATACATACATGATATATGAGTCTTGTTTAATGTATTCAAACAGCCCAGGCATAATACCTGGTAAGCACCTCAATGTATGTACACAATGGACAGAAAATCGATTAACTGGGGATTTTGGTTGTTATGTTTTCATTAATCATATTACAGTAAATAGTCAATATGCAATTACACTGTCAGAACATGTAGTGCGCGTTTTCGCTAACACTGATGATACCCTGTATGTATTGTCTAAGAAACCCAACATACAAGACAAAACAGCAAATTAAATACATAAACAGATTGCTATACATGTGGTGATGGTGGTGATATTCATATCAATTACCATCACAATTGAAATGATCGATAAACTGTAATTAGTTTAGGTAGCAACAACAGTTACCAGAGCATCATAACCGACATTCATATTTAATCAACTGTTCCATAGCCTTAGCGATGCGTAGCAAATAACGTTCTCATGCTGACTTAACCTTGAATTGGCAACTTGTGCATGCAACCTGCGCAATACGAACCTGTGTACTGTCAACGCTGTTTGGAATAGTGAAGATATTGAACACCAATAGAAGAATGGGAAAATCTATGTTTTCTGCCTATGCTTTGTTCGTGTCACATATTGGACAGTAACTGAGTGTAGAATCAATAAAGCTCCCAATAGCTGTGACAGCAAAAGTATTCAAACTTGTTTCTTCCATGTGATTATGATAACATATCCCTCATCAACACGGACTGACATACACTATATGCAGCTAACACATATATAAAGGGAGGTTAACTGAAACTGTGGAAGTTTCCAATGGATAATAACAAGCAAACACTATAGTGTTTACTTGTTATTATTATCCATTGGAAACTTCCACAGTTTCAGTTAACCTCTCTCCCTCGGTTACATATTTCACTCTCTTTGATGTAAAAGTCCAAAAGTATGGCAAAACAGACATATTAGAGTGAGCTGCTGTATGGATTCGTAAAAACTATTTTCATTCGAATAAGAGTAGATACAAATTTTTGCCTGTCATTAACCTGTTGCATACATTGATGACCTCCTTATTTGGTATACATCTGGGTGACTGTAACCACGAACAGTTTGGTATTAGGATTAAGCTGCATGAATGTGATACACCAGTAGGGGATATCTATGGAACCTGCAGTATCTAGCAAGAAACAGTTGCCAAGTACAGGGATGTCCGGAGTCATAGTGGGGATTGGAACTACATGTATGTTAGAATCCTTCTGTCAAAGCACTCGAATCACTTTACCATACTACTCGTAGTGCTCTACCGACCGAGCTAACCTGGCAAATACGTACACGCTACGTTATGATGGAAACGTACATAACTCCACGAGTCGCCATGTCTTTTGAAGTGTTGGCCAAATATGAATGTCGGATACATTGTTTTGGTAACTGCCCAAGATAGATGTTCAAATTGTATCTTTGGCCACACAGTGAAACGGATTGGGTTTAATGTCCCAGCCACTGCTAAGGTCATATGCAGACAGAACCGTGGTGTAATATATCATCTGAAAATAACTTTGAACATTGAACATTTAACATTCAATACAGGCAATGTATATGTCGTGTACAGATTGAAGATTTTCAAATTGACATTTTTATGTCCCCGGCCATGTTACAATTGTGCGGTATATAGTGTTTGAACTATCGATGTGAAGTGAGCAGTGAGCAGTAAATAGCAGTGAGATATATCTCACTGCTGGCAGTAAGCGGCAGTGAGCAGTGAGGTGTGTTTCACTGCTAGCAGTAAGCAGCAGTGGGCAGTGAGGTAAACGGTAGTGAGCAATTATATGCGTCTGGCAATAATGTAAACTAAGTACGTGAGAAAACTCTTTAGACCGGACAATGTATATTTGCGTAACCTCTCTAAACCGGATACCACTGTAAACTATGTGTATGTAGGGAACCCCACTAACCCGGACATCACTTTAAACTAGGTATGTGTGCGGAACCTCTCTAAACCGTACACCACTGTAAACTATGTATGTGTGCGGAACCTCTCTAAACTGGTCAGCACTTCAAGCTAGGTACATGTATGTGTGCGGAACATCTCTAAACCGGACACCACTGTAAACTATGTGTATGTAGGGAACCCCACTAAACCGGACATCACTTTAAACTAGGTACGTGTGCGAAACATCTCTAGAGCGGACACCACTGCACGCTAGGTATGAGTGCGGAATCTCTATAAACCGGGCACCATTGTAAGCTAGGTATGCGTGTGGAACCTCTCTAAACCGTACACCACTGCAAAGTAGGTATGTGTGCGGAACCTCTCTAAACTGGTCAGCACTGTAAGCTAGGTTTATGTATGTGTGCGTAACATCTCTAGACGGGACACCACTGTAAACGCGGTATGTGTGCGTAACCTCTATAGACCGGACACCACCGCAATCTAGGTATGTGAGTGGAACCTCTGTAGACCGGACAGCACTGTAAACAAGGTATTTGTGCGGAACCTGTCTTGATCGGACACCACTGCAAACGAGGTATGCTTGCGGAACCTGTCTAAACCGGACAACACTGCAAACTAGGTAAGTGTGCTGGACCTCTCTTGACCGGACACCACTGCAAACTAGGTATGTGTGTGTGCGGAACCTCTCTATACCGGACAGCACTGTAAAATCGGTATGTGTGCTGAACCTCTCTAGACCGGACACCACTACAGGCGAGGTATATGTGCGGAACCTGTCTAAACCGGACACCACTACGGAACCTCTCTAAACCGGACACCACTACAAGCGAGGTATATGTGCGGAACCTGTCTAAACCGGACACCACTACAAGCGAGGTATATGTGTCCGGAACCTCTCTAGACCGGACACCACTACAAGCGAGGTATATGTGCGGAACCTCTCTAAACCGGACAACACTACAAGCGAGGTATATATGTGGAACCTCTCTAAACCGGACACCACTGCAAGCTATGTATATGTGCTGAACCTCTCTAAACCGATTATCACTGAAAGCTAGATATGTAATCGGCACCTCTCTAGACCGGACACCAGTAGCAGTAAGCAGTAGTGGGCAGTGAACAATACAATATGGATGCAGCAATATGATCAAACTTATAAATATAACCGTATAATGCCGGATATTGACTGTTCTAACTAAGTACTTGAGAAATGTTCTCCACAATAGCGAACATTGTAGAACGGTTCAAATATAAATTTAGTCACGCTTCGAACGCCCACAGAATCATGTATCAGTGGCGGATCCAGGATTTCACCAAGGGGGGGGGGGGGCACATGGAACGTGAACGAGGTATGCTCGTTCGTAGACTGGGTGGAGCGAGGGAGTTGGCTATGGGGGGTCCGGGGGCATGCCCCCCCGGAAAATGTTTCATTCGTATTATCTCAAGCGAATGTACATGCAATGGTTCTCGACCGGTACTTGCAATGCAGTGTACAGTGTACACAATTTTAGACGATTTCACCATTTTCTGCATTGAATGCTGATGAAAGGAGAAACTTACTCAGTTTACTCAGTATTACGTGTAAGTGACACAAGAAATGTGATTAAAAAAACAACTAAACAAAAGAAAAAAATATGTTCGATGGATGCGTACCCACGAACAGACTTTCTCGCTACCCACACGGCTATATTGTTCACATGGATAACCTTTGAAATTAAGTATACAAAACTTATAATACAAAACAAAATGGCCTCGCTCAAATAATATTACAATTAACTTTATTAATTATGCTCATAAGCAGAAACATTGAATATGATTCATAAAGCCTTACAACTTTTTTTATCTGGATTTCGTCACGAGGTAATTCTATGGTCTTGTCGTCAAACGGGTATTCAAACGAACACTATTTGCTATTATGGCGTGGGTGTACGATGGAGCAAAGAAGCCTGGTACGATGTAGGCCGAGTGCTCCTGTATGCGTTCCAGTTAGGCTGGAAACAGAAGCCTGTAACAGCGCGGCCACCTGGTGTACGATGTAGGCCGAGTGCCCCTGTATGCGTTCCAGCACATTTCGCTTCCGACTAGTGCTCTCACCTGTGATAAACGGCCACCCCAGATGCAACGAACGTCACTATTTGATGCTATTATGGCGTGGGTGTGGGAATTCAAACGAGTTAGACTTGAGACTGAAGCCTGGAACAGCGCGGCCACCTAGTACATGATGTGGGCCAAGTCCCCCCGTAATCGTTCCAGCATTTCTCCACGCCGGCTAGTGCTCTCAACTGTGCTTAGCGGCCAGCCCGGACACAGCGAACCTCACTGTTACTGTTATTTCAGCTTGCTGGTATTGAAACGAGTTAGGCTGGAAACAGAAGCCTGGAACAGCGCGGCCACCTGGTGTACGATGTAGGCCGAGTGCCCCTGTATGCGTTCCAGCACATCTCGCTTCCGGCTAGTGCTCTCACCTGTGATTAACGGCCACCCCAGATGCAACGAACGTTGCTATTACGGCGTGGGTGGGGGTATTCAAACGAGTTAGACTTGCGACTGAAGCCTGGAACAGCGCGGCCACCTAGTAAATGATGTGGGCATAGTCCCCCCGTAATCGTTCCAGCATGTCTCCATGCCGGCTAGTGCTCTCAACTGTGCTTAGCGGCCAGCCCGGACACAGCGAACCTCACTGTTACTGTTATTTCAGCTTGCTGGTATTGAAACGAGTTAGGCTGGAAACAGAAGCCTGGAACAACGCGGCCACCTGGTGTACGATGTAGGCCGAGTGCCCCTGTATGCGTTCCAGCACATTTCGCTTCCGGCTAGTGCTCTCACCTGTGATTAACGGCCACCCCAGATGCAACGAACGTCACTATTTGCTGCTATTATGGCGTGGGTGGGGTATTCAAACGAGTTAGACTTGAGACTGAAGCCTGGAACAGCGAGGCCACCTAGTACATGATGTGGGCCTAGTCCCCCCTTAATCGTTCCAGCATGTCTCCATGCCGGCTAGTGCTCTCAACTATGTTAGCGGCCAGCCCGGACACGGCGAACCTCACTGTTACTGTTATTTCAGCTTGCTGGTATTGAAACGAGTTAGGCTGGAAATAGAAGCCTGGAACAACGCGGCCACCTGGTGTACGATGTAGGCCGAGTGCCCCTGTATGCGTTCCAGCACATCTCGCTTCCGGCTAGTGCTCTCACCTGTGATTAACGGCCACCCCAGATGCAACGAACGTCACTATTTGCTGCTATTATGGCGTGGGTGGGGGTATTCAAACGAGTTAGACTTGAGACTGAAGCTTGGAACAGCGAGGCCACCTAGTACATGATGTGGGCCTAGTCCCCCCGTAATCGTTCCAGCATGTCTCCATGCCGGCTAGTGCTCTCAACTGTGCTTAGCGGCCAGCCAGGACACGGCGAACCTCACTGTTACTGTTATTTCAGCTTGCTGGTATTGAAACGAGTTAGGCTGGAAACAGAAGCCTGGAACAGCGCGGCCACCTGGTGTACGATGTAGGCCGAGTGCCCCTGTATGAGTTCCATCACATCTCGCTTCCTGCTAGTGCTCTCACCTGTGATTAACGGCCACCCCAGATGCAACGAACGTTGCTATTAAGGCGTGGGTGGGGGTATTCAAACGAGTTAGACTTGCGACTGAAGCCTGGAACAGCGCGGCCACCTAGTAAATGATGTGGGCCTAGTCCCCCCGTAATCGTTCCAGCATGTCTCCATGCCGGCTAGTGCTCTCAACTGTGCTTAGCGGCCAGCCCGGACACAGCGAACCTCACTGTTACTGTTATTTCAGCTTGCTGGTATTGAAACGAGTTAGGCTGGAAACAGAAGCCTGTAACAGCGCGGCCACCTGGTGTACGATGTAGGCCGAGTGCCCCTGTATGCGTTCCAGCACATCTCGCTTCCGGCTAGTGCTCTCACCTGTGATTAACGGCCACCCCAGATGCAACGAACGTTGCTATTACGGCGTGGGTGGGGGTATTCAAACGAGTTAGACTTGCGACTGAAGCCTGGAACAGCGCGGCCACCTAGTAAATGATGTGGGCATAGTCCCCCCGTAATCGTTCCAGCATGTCTCCATGCCGGCTAGTGCTCTCAACTATGCTTAGCGGCCAGCCCGGACACAGCGAACCTCACTGTTACTGTTATTTCAGCTTGCTGGTATTGAAACGAGTTAGGCTGGAAACAGAAGCCTGGAACAACGCGGCCACCTGGTGTACGATGTAGGCCGAGTGCCCCTGTATGCGTTCCAGCACATTTCGCTTCCGGCTAGTGCTCTCACCTGTGATTAACGGCCACCCCAGATGCAACGAACGTCACTATTTGCTGCTATTATGGCGTGGGTGGGGTATTCAAACGAGTTAGACTTGAGACTGAAGCCTGGAACAGCGAGGCCACCTAGTACATGATGTGGGCCTAGTCCCCCCCAGTCCCCCCTTAATCGTTCCAGCATGTCTCCATGCCGGCTAGTGCTCTCAACTATGTTAGCGGCCAGCCCGGACACGGCGAACCTCACTGTTACTGTTATTTCAGCTTGCTGGTATTGAAACGAGTTAGGCTGGAAATAGAAGCCTGGAACAACGCGGCCACCTGGTGTACGATGTAGGCCGAGTGCCCCTGTATGCGTTCCAGCACATCTCGCTTCCGGCTAGTGCTCTCACCTGTGATTAACGGCCACCCAGATGCAACGAACGTCACTATTTGCTGCTATTATGGCGTGGGTGGGGGTATTCAAACGAGTTAGACTTGAGACTGAAGCTTGGAACAGCGAGGCCACCTAGTACATGATGTGGGCCTAGTCCCCCCGTAATCGTTCCAGCATGTCTCCATGCCGGCTAGTGCTCTCAACTGTGCTTAGCGGCCAGACCAGGACAAGGCGAACCTCACTGTTACTGTTATTTCAGCTTGCTGGTATTGAAACGAGTTAGGCTGGAAACAGAAGCCTGGAACAGCGCGGCCACCTGGTGTACGATGTAGGCCGAGTGCCCCTGTATGCGTTCCAGCACATCTCGCTTCCGGCTAGTGCTCTCACCTGTGATTAACGGCCACCCCAGATGCAACGAACGTTGCTATTACGGCGTGGGTGGGGGTATTCAAACGAGTTAGACTTGCGACTGAAGCCTGGAACAGCGCGGCCACCTAGTAAATGATGTGGGCCTAGTCCCCCCGTAATCGTTCCAGCATGTCTCCATGCCGGCTAGTGCTCTCAACTGTGCTTAGCGGCCAGCCCGGACACAGCGAACCTCACTGTTACTGTTATTTCAGCTTGCTGGTATTGAAACGAGTTTGGCTGGAAATTGAGGCCTGGAACAGCGCGGCGTTCTAGTTCACGATGTGGAACCCAGGCTTCTGTACTCGGTGGCCGTGCTATTCCAGGCTTCAGTTCCCAGTCTAGCTCGTTTGAATACCCCCACCCACGCCATAAAAGCAGCAGATAGTGACGTTCGTTCTATCCGGGGTGGCCGTTATCCACAGTTGAGAGCACTAGCCGGAAGCGAGATGTGCTGGAACGCCTACAGGGGCACTCGGCCTACATCGTACACCAGGTGATCGCGCTGTTCCAGGCTTCTGTTTCTAGCCTAACTCGTTCGAATAACATCAAGCTGAAATAACAGTAACAGTGAATTTCGCTGTCTCCCTGCTGGCCGCTAAGCACAGTTGGGAGCACTAGTCGGGATGGCGGCGTGCTGTAACGCTTACGGTGGGGACTGGGCCCACATCGTGTTCTTGGTGGCCGCGTTAATCCAGGCTTTCAGTTCCCAGTCTAACTCATTTGAATATTCCCACACACGCCATAATAGCAGCAACTAGTGACGTTTGTTGTATCCGGGGTGGCTGTTAACCACAGGTGAGAACACTAGCTGGAAGCGAGATGTGCTGAAACGCCTACAGGGGCAATCGGCCTACATCGTACACCACGTGATAGCGCTGTTCCATGCTTCTGTTTCTAGCCTAACTCGATTGAATAACATCAAGCCCAAATAATAGTAACAGTGAGGTTCGTTGTCTCCCTGCTGGCCGCTAAGCACAGTTGAGAGCACTAGCCGGGATGGAGGCGTGCTGGAACGATTACGGGGGGACTGGGCCCACATCGTGCATTAGGTGGCCGCGCTGTTCCAGGCCTTAGTTTCAAGTCTAACTCGTTTGAATACCGCCACCCATGCCATAAAAGCAGCAAATAGTGACGTTCGTTGTATCCGGGGTGGCAGTTAACCACAGATGAGAGCACTAGCCAGAAGCGAGATGTGCTGGAATGCATACAGGGGGACTGGGCCCACATCGTGTACTATGTTCCGCGCACATATCTAGTTTATAGTGTTGTCCGGTCTAGAGAGGTTCCGCACATATACCTCATTTATAGTGGTGTTCGGTTTAGAGAGCTTCCGTACACATATGTTATGAACTGGAATTTGGTCCGACCCATACAGTAGCGAGCGGTGTAGGTCATGATGAGACTGCGCGGATGTGCAGGCTGATCTGGGTCTTCACAGGTCTCAAAACAGTTGTGTTATTTAAGAGACAATCATTTAACAAAGATGTCAACTTTATAATTATTGGTCGATTTCGGTCAATATTCGTATCAGAATGTTTGTTATTTTACTTGGATTTTAAATATTGTATTTATTTCCAAGTCAGGGACAATATTGAACTTTTATTGAAAGAATTGCGAAAGTTATTTTATTTTTCACAGATATTAAAGTCGAAAATCTGCATATTAATTCGTCTATATGCTATGCAACGCTGTCAAGATTAAGCCATAAACCGTACAAGCTGACAGCCGATAAGTACACATAAGTTTGATAAGTAATCTCATTCCAAAGTTTGCAACAAAGAAAGTTTGACTCTTTGTCCACGGTGAGCCCCAATATTCTAAACCAACGTCATATGGCCAATATGTAAATGAGGTAGTACATTCTGATATCACATGGTGCATAATAAACAATTACATTGGTTAATCTAGTGTATCCAGTATGTTTGCAATTTTCGATGAAAATTGGAAATATATTTAGGGAGTTGCAAAATAGTTGTTCACAAGGAAACATCATGTAACAGTAATCATGGTAATAAACGGACGTACAGCCGCCGTTTGGCGCGCTGGCAGTGGGTCTGGAGATACATCTTCAATTAACATGTTACATTTGTATTTGGTAGTTTATTGACATGACAACAAACAAGAAACATACAAAGTAAAACTGTTAAACATGGTTATTTGTTAAATTCATTATTTGGACAGAATGAGCTAATTCCCAATATACAAAAAAAGACAAAACAATGAAGAACACTTATGAAATCCAAATAAACAGACTACGAGACTTCAACCTCGTAATAGTTAGTGGAACATAATCCGGGTAAAATTCGGCGAATACGGGCGCTGCCGAACGGTCGGTACATTCCAGATGACGACGCCGGACGGAACAATATTATAAACTTTTGAAACCCAACAGAAGACGACGAAAATTAGCATTGATGAACTTGCACGAGAATTGGAATACATGTAGTTACCACTATTGTGTCTAAACATTACCAATGTTGGTTGTTCTGTGGAAACAAACCAGGTGATAACTCATTTCATGTGGCATGTCTAAAATTCAAATCCTGTTTTATATTTATATAACTGCACTTAAATTAAATACTATTTTTCAATATACATAAGCTTAAGAACAAGTACAATTACTCAGATGAAACTAAGTAAACCGTCACCTTTTTGTTGCATGTAAAACTACCTTAATTCAATAATTGTATGTTCGCTCATGTTATATAGAATATTGTATTTACACGTTTCATATAAAACGCCTTTTGAATAGCATGCATTTCCGTTGTCGATAATATGGACATCACAAATATGTAGTTTTGTCAGAAATCGGAAACCAGATATGTAGCAGACTTCAGATTGTTGTTAACACAGACTGACTATATTTTCATAGGATAATACTATAGCGCCTGAACTAATATGGTGAAACAGGTATCTTTCTGCCTAGCATGTTAGCCAAAGGGCCATTCAGCACGTTAGCCAAGGGGCCGTGCTTATACTTATGCAGATATATGAATTATTATCGACGCATTCTTGTCATAAATATGGCATAATGAGGTGTAAATCTTTAAATATAGATAAGTCGTATACGTAAAGTTACACACATACATGTCGGATGCCAATGCTCATGCTAAGTTGGTCTGTGTTTGAGTCTGGATGCTGATGAATGCGTGTGCTGGGGACCATATTTGAGTGTCAGTGTATATATCTGTTACACGAATGATGATGAATGAAAGGGATGGACCCATGTGAGTATTGCTGTATGCATTTGCTGAATGTAAGGCCAGACTACAAATACTTGACTTTATTTAATGTGTGCACGGGAAAACTGTCAGTGTCTGCATAATATTGCTATACATTCCTCGATAAATATGTCCAAATTATTTAAAGACAAAATCAAGTCGACACATGCAGAAAGATATCCGTTACTGTGTAAAATGATTAAGAAAAATGTTAAATGCTGGACCTAAAATAGAGATGCATACCAAACAGTAACAGGCAACACATCGTTATCGAATACAACACGGCCAATTATGCTATAAAATAACACGCCAGAATGACAAATACGTGTACAAGTAACTGTAGTAATTATGTTTCACAATGTCTAACAAACAATACAGTTTTAGTAGTATATGAGAGTCAAAACGATACCACCTTCCTCTGGAAACCACCCCGCTACGCGCGGTGGCTTCCATCAGGAAGGTGGTATCGTTGTTGACTCTCATATACTACTTGAATTTTTCCCCACTGTTATCACGGTATGGATGAGAAGAATGAAAATTATTTTTCAGCAACCATTATACTTCCTAGCCTGGATGAGAAGTTATCAATGAGGTTACACCCTATTAGAGATAAGAATCCATTGGTTATACTCAGTATATACAACAATCTGTCATAAATATCAACAATTTACACCCTATTAGAGATAAGAATCCATTGGTTATACTCAGTATAATGCCTACCATAAAGCAAATGAGCAAGCTAAGAGTTGGGGAATTTCCCTAAGAGGTTTGAGACTCAAGAAAGCTATAGTAGGTAGGATAAGTGACGCGCGAGCCGTCGTTCGCGAGGAGAGGCTGCGGCGTGCGGCGTGCGGCGTGCGGCGTGCGGCGTGCGGCGTGCGGCGTGCGGCGTGCGGCGTGCGGCGTGCGGTTTCGACCGGACGACTGCCTGCCGACCCCGAAAAACGCTCCGAGAAATTGGAGAACGAGACGACGGCCAGTCTGCGTGCCACCGCTTACGCGTAGCGTGTAAAAGGAGAATACCACTATACAAGGCGTACTACAATAAGATTTATCAAGGCCTGGTGGGGAGACCTCCTAACAGGAGGAGAGAGCTCGTCAGAGATTTGGTGGAGGAGGGTCCCAGGGTTCTCGCCGAATATACCGAAGCTAGGGAAACTGTTGATAGGGGTAGGAGGAAGATAGTCTGGACCTTCGAGAGGGGGGTAGACGGGGAGATCGCTAATCGCGTAATGAATAAAATTCGCCCAGAGATGACCACGGCATGTTATCTGAGGTATTCGTGCTCGTATCGTATTAGGAACATCGAGACCGACGCTACTATGATCTTTCACAAAAACTCACCGGGCAGTCCGTGGATAAACGAGAACGCCAAAGGTGAGAGTTGGATAGCCGATAGAGAGTGAGGTCGAATGGACATCGACAAAGTAGATAGACCAACCACAAAATGGACCTTCGTTCGTTGGATATCGATCAAGGTGAAGATGATCATAGATGCGCAACAACTCCTCATAGGAGCGGGAAAACTCCCCGATTGGTTAAGACAAAAAAAGGGAATGTATTCCGTCGGCACGTACGACGACTACTTGTGTTTGTTTAGGTGCATATCCATCCACCATGGAGGGAGACCCGACCGCTGTTGTGAGAAGGCACGAGCTCTGGCTCGCGAATACATCGGGCACGATAAAGGACCGGGTAGTAAGGGAATACCCCTGGACGATATTAAGAAGGTCGAAGAGCGCTTCAAACTGGGCATTCGCGTTTACGAGCCCACCACCGACGGAGTGTGGTACCTCATGAAGTCTCCGGAAAACTACGACGCGGTTGGGGAGAAGATAATGATGATAGGAATGTTTGGAGGTCACTCGTTCCTCATCAGGAACCTCCGCAAGATGACGAACGAGTTCGGGTGCACCGGATGTCAACAACGGTTCACAAAGTCGTGTAACATGCACATGCACGCGACCACCTTCATGGGTGGGAAGACCATGGTGATATGTCCAGGTAAGAGGATAGAGAGACCGCAGTCGGCCTAAGAGAAGGCGTTCTACCCCAAGGGGTCAGCGAGCGCGATGTCGGTTCAATGGTTGAGCAGAGAAGCGGAGAGGGTGGGAAATCACATACATCACGCGAGATGCGGTCACGGCGGCGAGAGGTGGGTGGCCGGCGATCCGGTAGACGGCTACTGTCACGAGACCAAGACCGTGTTTCAGTTTTACGGATGCTACTGGTACGGGTGTCCGACGCATTGTAGGAGCGGTAACGAGAGATCGCTGTACGAAAGGACGAAAATCCAAGACGCCAAGATAAGGGAGGCGGGTTACGAGTTGTTGGTGATGTGGGAGTGCCAGTGGTTGAATGAGGTGAATACACACTATCCACAATCGCCGCGCGAGGAGGAGACGACTCTGTACCCTCACCAGATAGTCTACGACTTCGAGGCGTATCTCGACCAGTGGAAAATCACGCGACCCACCAAAGACCTGACCTTCGAGGTCGAGCACGTTCATATATCGGTGTCGTTCGGGGATGCGATGCACGAGGGGATCACCCACATATGCGAATGAGATCCCGACACGCTGGTCGAGAAGTTCAGCGAGAGAAGATCGTCTCGTGGATCGACCAAGTCCCGGTGGTGGGGTTCAACTGCAGCAGGTACGACCTGAACCTCATCAAGCGGTACCTTGTCGAGAAGTTGGCGGCCACCGTGAATAAGGTGATGGTCGGAAAGAGAGCCAGCACGACGATGTTTCTGTTTACCCCGGAGTTTAGATTTCTCGACATCATCAAGTAGCTGGGACTCGGTACCAGTTATGACCGGTGGGTTAAGGCGTACGACTGTAAAATGGTAAAGTCTCACTTCCCGTACGAGTGGTTCGATAGCGCGGACAAGCTCGACCACGCGGAGCTGCCCGACTATCCCGAGTGGTACTCGAAGTTGAAGGGTGAGTTCCTGCTGTCGTTGTCCGAGTGGAAAGAGTGCAAGAAGGTCTTCCGAGAAAAGGGGAAGAAGACGTTCCAGGAATGGTTGCGACACTACAACGACTTGGACGTCGGACCGTTCCTGGAGGCACTGACTAAAATGACGGAGTTCTACAGGGGGAGAGGCGTGGACATACTCAAGGACGCTGTGTCTCTGCCCGGGGTTTCCCTTCAGTACCTGCTCCGCGTGTCTATCGATGGGAAGGCGGACACGCCCGAGCTGTGGTCGCCGAAGGATGTGACTTAGGCGATGATGAAGGAGGGGTTGGTCGGTGGTCCGTCCATAGTGTTCTGCAGATACGCAGAGGCTGCAGGTCGACGATCAGGGGTCAGGTAGGGAGTCGGGAGGAGAAGATGTGCAAGGCGGTGGCGGGTTACGACGCCAATGCGCTGTACCCGTCTACTCTGTGAAAAGGACATGCCGTGCGGGGAGGAGAAGATATGGACGTGTGACGACCCACAAAGACAGTCGTATATAGACTGTTTCGTGAGGAAGGTCAGAAGTGACAAGTGGTTAGGATTTGCAGAGTTGGATATAGAGGTCCCGGAAACGCTGCGAGACAAGTTCTCTGAAATATCGCCGCTGTTCGTTAATCGAGAAGTCGAAGAGACCGAGGTTCCGCAGCACATGAAGGACTACCTGACCAGGACCGGGAGGACAAGGGTCGAAGGTCAGAGAAAGCTCGGTGGGGCATTTTCCGCCAAGAAGATGATCATATACTCCCCGCTGCTAAAGTGGTATCTGGAGCACGGTCTGGTCGTCAAGGCGGTGCATAGGGAGATAGATTACACGCCCGGCAAACCGTTCCAATGGTTCGTTAAAGAGGTCACCGCTGCCAGACGGACGGGGGACGTCGACAAGAGCAAGGCGGTGTTGGCGGAGATATTCAAACTGGTTGGCAACGCGCGTTGTGGCAAGCTGATAGAGGCGCAAGAGAGACACCTGAACACCACTTATACGAAGGATGAGATGACTGTCGACCGGGCACTGAGGTCGGCGTGGTTCGAAGACCTGGAGGAGATTGGGGAGGCTTACGAGATATCGAGCAGGAAGAATCGAGTGGTGATCAACATACCGTTTCAATTTGGCATAGCGGTCTACCAGTTGGCCAAGCTCCGGATGCTGGAGTTCTACTACGACTTCTTGGACAAGTACGTGGATCGCGGAGATTTCAAACTTATACAGATGGACACTGACAGCATGTACTTCGCGCTGTCGGAGAAGACGCTGGCGGCGGTAGTGAGAAAGAAGATGAAGAGAAAGTTCGACAAGGAGAAGGCCGAGTGGTTGGCTTGGGATAAATGGAGCGAAAGAGAACCCGGACTGTTCAAGCTGGAATTCCACGGGGATAGAGCCATCGCGCTGTGCAGCAAGTGTTACTACGTGAGCGGTGACGAACAAACTAAGCACTCGGCCAAGGGGATGTCGATGAGATCTAGCGATCTGACTTGGGGGAGGTACAAGAGCACTCTCGAATGGGGTAGGGACAAGGTGGAGAACAGGGGATTCCGAATGGATAACGGTGTGATGAAGACGTACAAGCAGGAGAAGTTGGGGTTGTCGGCGTACTACGACAAGAGGAGAGTGATGGAAGACGGGGTACACACCGAGACTATAGATAGGTAAAAACAAAAGAACAGTATTCCTAGACTTAAAAAAAGCCTTCGACCTAATGTGGACGAAAGGTGCAATAGAACAACTCATCGGGAAGGGCATAAATAACAGAATGTTGTTGTGGTTTGACAACTTTCTGACGGGCAGAACAATTAGAGTGACAATAGGATCAGAACACTCCGAATTTCAAAATGTAGATAACGGTAGCCCCAGGGCAGCGTAGTTAGTCCAACGCTGTTTAACATCATGATATATACATTGTATAACGAACTCAATGAGAACAACTCAATTACAACTATCAAAAATGATATATCGCAATTTGCAGATGATAGCTCGATCTTACATGTACATGCAGATCTCAATATAGCCTTGGGGGCTGTACAGACAACATTAGATAAAATCACAACATGGCAAAAGAAATGGGGGTTTAAAATATCCCCACTAAAAACTGAGGCAGTCATCTTTCATAGAGGAGGACACTTATTCTACAAAAGCACGGAGCAACGGTATACATATAAAGGAGATCAACAATATAAAATTAAAGAACTAGTTGTTAACAATCAGGCAATACCATACAAAAAATGCGCAAAGTTCCTAGGTATGTACTTGGACGATAGACTTACGTGGGGACCTCACATATCAGATATAATTCAACGTTGTAGGAAGGATCTAAATCTAATGAAACTAATCTCAGGTACATCTTATGGTGCAGACAAATCCTACCTCCTACAATTACATAAAGCATTAATCCTGTCGAAGATGGACTATGGATGCATGCTATACAAAGATGCTGCGGCTGCTCACCTGGATAAGTTAGAATTAATTCAAAGAGCAGCGCTAAGGCTTGCCACGGGTGCCTATAAAACAACAAGAGCCGCAGTAATCGAAGTAGAAACAGCAGTGTTACCACTAGATTTAAGAAGGGAACAAACATTACTCAAATACTGGGTCCGAACCCAACCCCATGGCGCTCACCTACCAATCAACGAACTAATACAACTCAAACCAGCATACAATTAAACTAAAACGAGACGCAACCAATACAGTCAATAATTATACCAACAAAAAAGCCAATATAAAAACGTGTTATGCAATGAATGCACTAATCTTAACAGAAGAATATTATTTGGGTGGATGCGAGATGCAGCCATTCAAAACGCATATCCCGTATTATCTATTTGAAATTACAGCTCGATCTGATCTCACTGAAATTATAAAAGATAAAACTAAGAATCCAACCCTTAGCCTCAAACTCGCAATGGAACATTTAGAACATAATTGGAAAGACAGCCTACACATCTATACGGACGGTAGCAAAAACCCAGAACTCGGTATCACCTCAGCTGCGTTTGTGCATCCGGAACTAAGTCACGTAGAACAATACAAACTGGCCCCCAATCTAACTGTATTTACTTCGGAACTTATTGCAATTGAAAAAGCCCTCATATTCAACCTAAAATTAAAAAAGTACAATAACACTGTAATCATAACAGACTCACTAAGCTCCATCCAAGCAATCAACACAGGTACGTCTAAAACGAGACCTGACAAGGTCCATACCATTAAAATTCTTATAAGTAAACATATGGAACAAGGGAAAAATATTAATATAGACTGGGTACCCTCACATGTTGGAATACCTGGAAACGAAGAAGCCGACCGAGCGGCAAGCACATCTCATTTGATAGGAACACAAGATAATACTCTGCCTACACACAGAGAATTATATTCAGTCATTAAACAAAAAATAAAATCAAAATGGCAAAAGGCAAAAACGATGGGATAACATTCATAAGCATTACTATGGCGGGCACACATTTCAAGTCATGGTGCCTACCATACCAAATAAATGTAAACAATACAGCAAGGATAGAATGTCAGATAAAATAATAACACGACTCAGACAAGGTAGAAACGGTATAAAGGCAAATCTTCATCCACAGGGCAGCGATATTGATGTAGATTTGAATTGTAGTCAGTGCGACGAAGATGAAATAGAAGAACTGGACCATTATTTCTTCTTCTGCCCAGCGCATGAATTAGCAAGAGAAGATCTAGCCGCTCTCTGCTTAAAAAATAATGTTATATCATCTCCATATAATTTAATATTCCCCCCTAAAGAATGCGAAAATGAAATACACTTAGCTGTACTAAAATACATTAAGGCGACAGGGTACTGGAATAAAATATAAACATGACACCGTTGCTCCACTAAAATTAAAAGCTGTCAAAAATAAATGATATAATGATTTTATTTTAAAATACAACTCATGCAAACAGTTATACGCCGGTATCGTGGATAGAAACACATTAAAAAACTCGATGGAGTGGCCGAGCTAAGTTACGTCCGTGACACTGTGCCCCATTGTCTCCATCCCATATCTGAAAATTGCTGTAAATATTTTCAGGATTTACCAATCTAATATAATCTTTAAACATGTCAATAGACGTCCGTAAACTCGACCGGGAGGCGTTACTCATTCTAGAGTGAATATTCGAATGACGAGCATCATCACTTGTGTCGGGGATACATGTTTCTCCGGCAACGAGAGGACTGTTGCATACTATGCTGCTCGTCTGCCTGCTGGATGCTCGCACCCAATAATAATACTATAATTAGTATTTGATCAATGGTGGCAGCTGGGTGCTGCCTGCATCCAATGCTACAACAATTCTCACCTTTAGTCTGCTCACTGGTGCCACTGGTCTCATAACAATAGCGAGTTGACTTGCAACGAGGAAAGTAAAATAATGTCACGATATACGATGCAATCAAATATGTACAATATAACTGCACCTATACCATTTCTTCCATAATGGTAGTACCTGGCGGTTATCATTGATCACGAGGCAATCAACCCAAACAACCAACTATTACAATCATTAATCATACAGCCCCATCAAACTCAAACAGTTAATATGGTGCCCGGTCGGACGAGTGGTTAGCACAACTGAATCGGATAGCTCCGAACGCCAATGCCTTTGACTGACGGCTGGCGTCAAACAAATAGCAAACCCTAGATCATTTTAACGATATCCTGCGAGCTGCCGCACCCTGGGTGGACACTGTATTAACTCGACCGTTTTCAACAATGTGGCATCAGACAAATGCCATAGAATACAAAACGGAGCATATGCAGTGTCCTCTGTATATAAACGCTATTTAAACAAACCCATTACGTCGCACAGACAGCCGTTCATGGAAAATCTCTGATAAACATGCTCATTTTGCTACCTGTATGGTGGTCCGACCTTTGTATGTGCATTTCATTCAATTTACTTGTGTAACATGGGTTTTATGCTATCACAAACATTGTCATTAAACTAATTTTTGTCTCGCCCACTATAGTGGAAAGTGAGATATAGCAGTCACAATTCCTCCGACGTCGTCATCATTGACATCAACATTTTGGTTAAAGTTTTGGCAGTCAAGTCTCTAAATTCAACACTATTGAAGCCACAGCCACCAAACTTGCACAACTTCATCTCCTGCTAGTGTACATACATCAACAACCACTCAAATGTGTGACCTTCATATGACCTACTGAGTTATTTCCCTTGGTTAATTTCTTTGGACAAGTCTCTAAATTGAACACTATTGGAGCCACAGCCACCAAACTTGCACAACTTCATGACCTACTCATGCACATCAACATCCACTGTAAAATATGTGACCTTGACCCACTTTTCAACCTGAAATATTTGGAGTTATTTCCCTTGGTTAAAGTTTTTGGTTTAATCTCTAACTTCAACACTATATATTGGAGCCACAGCCACCAAACTTGCACAACTTGACCAACTACAAGTGTACATCAACAATCACTCGCAAACATGTGACCATCGTGTGACCATGTCCCAATTTTTCGCTTGAAATATTTAGTTATTTCTTGAAAGTTTTTGGTCAAGTATCTAACTTGAACACTATTTTAGCCGCAGCAACCAAACATGCACAACTTCATCACCTACTATTGTACATCAGCAAACCACTGTCAAATGTCCATCGCGACTTCAGACCAGTCACAATTTAACAGGTGAGACACACCCCGGTGATCACCTTATTGGCAAACGCATATCATCCTTTATTAAATTATTATGGGTAAAGTAGCACTTAATATATTAGCTGTTCCACTAGAAATATATACATATATATATATATATTGGATGACCCTCGTACATCAACTTGTTGACACAGAAACACATCTGTATGACATCACTCTGACCATCATTTACGTTACACAGCAAATGTCGTTCTACGCTAGTATACTTTGCAAAAGGATATCAGTTTGTTGTCACAAGCTTGAATATATCACATGTATTTATAATTATCCCCGAGCCGATACGCTGACAGGGACATAGCGTTAGTCTCCGGACATGCGTCCGTCCGTTCCGTCTGTTGCTCAGGCACTGTAACACCTACAGCCACCAAACTTGCACAATATGATCAGCAACAAGTGTGCATCAGAAACCGACATAGGGCATGTGATCTTCATTTGACATTGAAAAACTTGTTCCGCTTCATTGACTTTGTTATTTTCAAATTTGTTATTTCGCAATAACTTTTCAACCGCTTCACGCATTTACATATAATACTTGGCCACAATGTGTGTATTCATAATCTCTTCCATCCCACACATGACCCATGCCCAAATTTCAAGGTCAAGGTTACTTCAATGTCAAATGTTCACCTTGTTTTCCAAAATGTTTATCTTGTTGTTTTAGTCTCTTAGTCAGATACTGTAACACCAACACCTACAGCCACCAAACTTGAACACTATCATCATCTATATGCGATACTGCTTCACAACAACCAGGCATTCGTGTCTATGCCTCATTTCTTGTCTAATATTTTCCCACTTTTCACGTCCAGTTCAGACAGCTTGCAAACCATGTGGTCACGGAGCATAACACTGTCAATACAGGAGCAGTCGCGGAGACACATGTGGATGCGGGTACACCAACCGCAAGTCTTTGCTTTAAACAAAAATATTGGTTTATCATTGTTTCTGAAGTGCATAATTCACGTATTCTATAATACCAAGCCTTGTCATAAGTTTAAAGCCTACCGCAGGGTATCTATTTACAATGATCTCCGGCAATAAACTGGAACATTGTTGATGTACATATGTAGACAAAAACATTTTATTCACATCAGAACTACACCAATACCTATAATATGGGCCACTGTTACCCACATTTCATGCTTTGCGAACTTGAAATAACTCGGTTATTTCCGGGTCAAGATATCTGGTTAAAATTTTTGGTCAAGTCTTTATTTTCACTTCTACTTGGTGTACAGCCATGAAACTTCACACATGCATACATATCTAGCAATACTACACCATCATCTATGCTATGGGTCACTGTGGCCCATATTTCCTACTTTGCTGACTTTAAATATCTTAATTACTTTAGATTCTGTTTCTCTGATGAAACACTTTCATTTGTCACTGATGGATTTGTAAAATGATCACACATGTCTGTAACCAAACTCTATGATACCCGCTAACCCCAATGTTAAGGTCACGGACAGAAAACGCTTAGTATCAAAAACTTAACTCTCAAGTTAATTCATTGTAACTTCTGTTTACCTTGATGGAATGCTTTAATATTTTACTGATGCATTTGTAACATGATCACAGATCATTAACGTACAGAAACGCTGTGGCCCCAATTTACGAGTTAGTGAGGCATGAGCAAATGTGTGAACAACTACATGTAAATGGCTTGTGTTAATAGTGAGCATTAAGTATTATACGGTTGCTATTAAACAGATTGCTTTGTTTTGCAAATTGATTACAGTGTTTGCAGCTTTATTAACTTTGTAATGCAGTATGAAGAAAATGAAAATATTACTTACATATTTTGGTGTAGAGCATATTTCCTAAGGATGGCAGGCGTATAAATTTTGCAAATCTTACTGGCGTGTTTGTTTTTGGCGCTAAACATGCTGCCCGCAAATATGTCAAAATTAAACACCAGCAGACATAAAACAGTGCACTATACAGTATATAACTTTCCCTAACATTTTATAATGTTTTCCTGACTTTTCCCGTTTTTCCTGGCAATACTGCAGCAGCCGTGGAGAACGCCGTCATCATGGAAAACGTCACCATGGAAAATACTGTCTCCATGGAAAACGCTGTCACTACTGCAGCAGCCGTGGAAAACGCTGTCAAGGAAAACATCACCGTGGAAAATGCTGTCACCATGGAAAACGCTGTCACTACTGCAGCAGTGTCATCCAGTGTTGTTACACTGGAAATGGATTTAAGTGCAGGTATCATTCATGCGACACACATTGACAAAATATGCGATTATTATCACCCACCGAGGTTATAATGGGCTGCGGTGTTCCATTGTCCTTCCGTACGTACGTCGCTTTGTCTGTTTTTTTAGGTCACCTAAGCTCATGTGAGCTATTGTTACTGCTTTTCGTCCGCCGTCCACATTTTCAATCATCTTCTAAATCACAAGGCCAATGGTCACCAAATTTTACCAACATGGTTCTTAGGTGAAGCCCTTCCAAAGATGTTAAAATAAAGTTACTACCAAATCCAAGATGGCCGCTGTGGAAAAGTTGGTCAAATCCTTCAAGCGACATCTCCATATTGACCGATGTTGACGAAACTTTATAGGAATGATACTAATTAAGGTCATTCAAGATTGTTCAAATGGTCACCCTCGCGTCAAAAATGGGCGTGGCCTTGGGGGTCAAATCAAGGTCAAATTTAATATTTGGCTGAATGTGGTCTTGTTATAGATCAAATCGAATTATTGAAGAGCCAATTTCTCTGGCATCATTTTTGTCATATTTGGGTCGTTACGTAATCCAAGATGTCAAAAGTTCATTTTTTTATTAGCAACTTCACAACTTCTTCTCATGAAGTTGTTGGCCAATAGTCTCCAAACTTTACAGACATGGTCCTTATGTGAAGCCCTTCTAATGTTGGTAAAATAAAGTTGCTACGAAATCCCAGATGCCCACTGTGGAAAAGTAGGTCAAATCCGACAAACGACGTCTCCTCAGGGACCGATAGACCAAACTTGACGAAGGTTCGCAGGAATGATCCTTGGCTGAAGACTTTTCAGGATTGCTCAAATGGTGACCCTGGGGTCAAAAATGGGCATGACATTGGGTGAGTGAAGTAGGGTCTCACGGCCTATAAACTTGCAACTTAAGTCATCTAAGGCCGGGAATACACCTGCGTGTCAAATCAAGGTCAAATATATTTTTGGCCGAATGTGATCATGTTATATATCAAATCGAAGGTATTGAAGAGCCGATTGCTCTGGTGCCATTGGGTCTTAGATTTGTTACATGACAGTGACCACATTTAACATCAAGTTGTTCAAACTGGAAATGAATTAGCGACATATCAACTTTTTGTCTTTAGAACTACATGTATATACGGGATCTGTGTATTAGACTTATTTAAACAGTTTGAAGCACTACATTTGCAGATTCCCATCTTAACTTGTCATGTTAAGGCACAAACTTCGACTTTCAATTGGAAATTCCATCCGCCATGCTTTATGACATCATTGATTAGATGACATCACAATGACATCACAAATGTTTTATAGTAACGTTATTTAGGTAAAATTTATCCAACGTAATAGTAACAAGAACAATTATAACATGAATGATCATGTTATAAAAGAACGCTTTGAGTGTACGTTATTACTATTGAGGCCAACTACATGTTTGCAAGTAGCATGTAAAGTTATAGGTATCAGGGTATGGGATCAGTGGTTTCCGAACCTGCTTTTCCGACGTGACGTATTCTGTGACGTCATTTTTACAGTAAATTTTCTTGAAACTTTTCCAAGCAAACGGACGGATTTCGATGATATGTATCTCACCATAGAAGTGACATACCGGTTCGATGATATGTATCACACCATACATTCACGTTCTTTAGATTTTTATTCACATACATGGTAACCGATTCTTCGTCAAAACCAGAAAATTGTTAGATTAAAGCAAACTATACCATAATGCAAGAACTGGCATCATTAAACGAAGCTAATCCCCTCGCACTGGCATCATTAAACGAAGCTAATCCCCTCGCTGGCAGCCTTGATAATAAAAAAGTACTCCGTGACCTTGGGCGGTCGAACGTGGGTCATATGAGTCTACTCATATGCTAAACCATGCTCCATAGACACACATTATGGTCAAATAATATCAAAATCGTGGAAGCAATTCACAAGTTATTGAAAAATGAAAGGTGTTACTAGCGTACGTACATATGTACGCAGTACATGGACTAACGATATACCAGCTCTTGCCTGTCGACGAGGGGATACTAATTGGCAACCTGTTAAGCATTTAATGCGTTATGTTTCATTAAACTCTGTCTTTCCATTATAAAGATATTACATTCAACATCCTGCACCACCTTTAATTGACATGGCGCAATTTTAAATATTGCGCGGGCCCAATTTTCCCAATTTTAGTACTTTCCCCTAACAAAAAAAACCGGCATCTAGTCGCACGCTGACTGAGCCGCGATATATAAACTTACCCAGGGAGATTACATTACGCGTCCACTGGCGGTTTGTTTCGGTGAGTCCGCACAGTACAACAGTCCGACTTGGCAACGCCACCTAGCGACTTATCAATCGACACTGCAGTGCATGATATAAAAATCCTAAAACCATCAACTTCTAAAACTGGCGTTTTGAAGAAAGTCATGAAATAAAATTATGCAATATTAAATTCGATAAAATTGACGCAGTACAATTTGAACAACGTTATAAGCCAAAGATATGAGTGCCAGAAATAACCCACATTCAAACACATGAAAATGTTTGCCATTTCTCCCATTTCATTGTCGAAACTCCAGACGGTTTTACAGAATGTGAAAGCCGTGGAAAATGTATACTGGATATCAAATACTCCTACAAGCACTAATATGAACTTGTGAGTGAAATTCACGACAGGTCATACATTACATCGAAACAGAAATCATTGCCTTGAAAAAGTCTGAGAAATATTACACACACACAAGTACACATTCAAACGGCTGTATGATGTCAAACATTGTTCTGCGACTTTGCACTGCAGTGGAGTAGCCAGATTCATGCAGAGGGGGTGTGAATTGTGAATGGAGTTTGGAAGGGGGTGCGAGAACATACATTCAATTTCTTCCATTGTAGTGATTTACACATATATTATACAGGTAGTTATTTCCAGAAAACGTAGGTTAAAGTAAAAAAATACCCACCTGACCAAATGTTACGGGATGCAATTACACACCCACTGGTGAATCCATGTGACAAGTGTTTTGTATGATGTGGTGTTTGTGAATGAGCTGATAAGACACGTGTCGTGCCTTTGCACTTAATGACTGGGTGCCAGACATCCTTCATCAAAGTTGCAAATCATGATTTGAATTGGGGTCCCATCTGTTTGGCACAAATGGTTCTTTATAGGAATTAAATATTAAATAAGTATAATTGTGTAACTATTCCAACAGTTTTAAAAAATACGAGTGCCCGCTACAAAGAAATATTCACTTAGTAATCTTAGGTTTACTGATAGGTTGTATCATCGTGCCATTTTGATTGTAAATGAGGCAGGTCATTTTTAAATTATTTATATCAACTAAATGTGTCACCTGAAAAAATATTTGTATTGACTTGTTACAAAATATGATCATTGCACATCAAAAGATAAATAGAGAGAATAAATAGTTGTTTCCATTAACATTTTAAAGAGTCAATGTTATCGCCCTTGATATCAAAGTGGCAATTCAAGCTTTATGTAAAAATAATAATAATGTAAAATTAACATGGTTGATATGATTTTTTTAAGAATTTTACCAAATTTTCTACGACGGCCATCTTGGATTATGCGACAACCTCCATTTGAACAAATATGAAAATGCTTCACCCACGCACCACAATGTGAAGTCTGACCAGCGTCGGTCAAACGGTACATGAGAAGAAGACGAAATCTATAATTAAAGGATGACCTGTCGGCGGCCATCTTGTATGATGTATCATCCGATTTTGACAATACCCACGATACCTTCGCCATGTGCCAGATACAAAATCAATGCGTGAAAAAACAAAGGGAGAACACTGGAATATTAGTGAGGCAAGAGTTGTGATAAATATACAAAAAGGAATTCCAGTTATGCTTGGGACACAAAATCAGTACATGTATCCGAAAAAAACAAAAGAAATCAGTATGGTAAGATATGTTATTCTTGCTTTTAAGGACTAGAGCAAGTGAGCGGTGAGTGGGGTCTCATACATACCCTCGGCCACAGCAAAGTCATTTGGCCTTGACCTTTGGCATGAAAGCCGCTTAGGTGAGATATAGAATGAAAATATGTTGACAAAGAAGTATGTGACATTTCCAGTCGATCTAACATACGGTTGCAGATAAATTGTGTACTTAAAACATTAATGCAAATATTTCAAAACATTTAACACAATTTGACCTTGACCTTGGGCATGAAAGTCACATGCGTGGGCTATAAAATGAAAATATGGATGTTGATTGTTGATAGACAAATATATGTTTACTTAAAACTTTAACGCATATATTTCAAAACATTTAACGCAAGTTTCAAAGTAATTTCACCTTCACCGTGTGCATGAAAGCCGTATAGAATGTTTGTTTAATGGTGTTTAACGGCCTATCAACAGCTATGGTCTAATACTCACATAAAGAATATAACTGTCGGATACCAAATGCCAAAGTTGTTTGTTTGTTTGTTTATTGGTGTTTAACGGCCTATCAACCTCGGTCATATAACAACAGTCAGGTCATATAAGGCTGGGCAAACGGGTTCGATCCTGTATTAACCTGCTGCATTGGGGGGAAAATCCCAAAATCAGAACGGAATAATTTCATTGAGAAAAATATAGTCAGCCCTGAAATTAGAATAACCTGACCTGATGCCAGGTCCATACCACACCAATGTCACTTGGCCCCTTTCCCTCTTTCCCTAAAAAAGGATTACGAATAATCGTAATACTCACACAAGAGATATAACCAGATTCACTGTCTCATACAAAATGCCAAAGAACGTATGTGAGGGCCAAACCAGGTCTCCAGTCGGATTTCCGGTAAGGATGAATCGCGATTGTTAAATTACCCATCACATGCACCCACCAGGGCGATAGAAAGAAAATATTGATCTTCTAACTTAATAAAGAAGTATATATATGAAGTTTCAAGTCAACCCGACTTGCGGTTGCAGAGACATTGTGTACTTAAAAACCTTGACATGTTTGATGCAAATATTTCAAAACTTTAAGTAATTTGACCTTGTGCAGGAAAGCCACATCGGTGTGCTACAGTATAAAAAATATGGATGACGATAAAGAAGTATATAAAGATTCTACTCAATGCGATTTACGGTTGCAGATATAATGGGTACCCAAAAACCTTTAACGCAAATCTTACGGATGGACGAAAATACAAAAACTATATACACCTCGACATACTTTGTATGCCTGGGTATGAATCATGATTGAAGGCACTGTGTTACAGATGATGCCTCTCTAATATGTTTGTTTGGCCACATCATGCACTGCAAATGACCAATATCAACCAATTGCACCATTTCATTCGAAGTCAAATTTCGAAGTCGAAATTTATTGTACATATGTAATTTGTTACAAGTTTGACCATTGGGCATTGATTTCAATTATAATCATGATAATAGCACAAAAATAAATCATTAATTCGTAAATTTTCGTTTCCCTTCGAAAGTCTACAAAGTTTGTCTTTGGTCTATTCTGGATGTTTCAAGTAAAATCCTTTATTGCGAAGATATCTGAAACAATGTGAAACCAACCAAATATAGACTTTATAGACTGTGGACGTTAAACAAAAATTTATGAATCAAAGATTGAATGCAATACCTTAAATGCTAATCACTCTAGGTTGGCGGTAGGATTTTTAAATTTGCTCAAATATGTGTCTGTGACTGGAGAAATGGGGCTTATGGGATTTGCGACCAGTGTAGATACACATATCCGCACAGGATCTGCACTGTTCACCATTGCATCAATGAAATCTCCATCATGCTTCTAACAAGCCACATCATTATCAGGCTACAGGAGTGTACTATTTGATCAGGAGCTACACTGGTCACAAATCCCATAAACCACATTCTCCAGTCACAGCCACCGGTTAAAGTAACGGACCAATACCTATAAATACATTAAATATACCTAAAAGCATCAATAAGTAAAATAAAATAGGCCAAACAAATTATTTACTCCCATATATCACACATGGAGTAAATACATTTTGTTTAGCTTATGTTTCTCTCACTTATTGATGCTCTTAGGTGTATTTAATGTATTTATAGGCCATGGTCCGTTACTTCAAACTGAGGTCACAGCCACATATGTGTAAAAGCATAGTAAATATATCTGACCATTTCAATATCTAGTCCTTCGAGTGTCACATAATCGGAAATGTACAAATGCCATTCTGTCCACCACAAGAATAAGTCACCGATTCAAAAAATATTGACAAATCTTAAAACTGCACAAGTCAGATTTGTGTGAATAAGATTCATTCTCAATTCCATCAACACAAGAAGTAACATGTCTTCACGACACATCCTTTCAACAGGTTGATTAGATGATTAGAGCAGAAATCAGAGTTAAGAACCACACAAACACTGCCATTGGCATGGATGGTACTCTGGTTAAATGGTTAAAATTTTTTGTAACTGAACTTGTCTTTCTCAAGCTCTTCCTCGAGCGTTATATTTTCAGATGTCGCTGATCTTAAGATGATGACAGTCTGTCATGGCGACACTATATTTTGCTTCGTGTAGGTGAGGAACTGGATCAGTTCCCATTTCGCGAGTGTTTGTCAACTTGTTGCCAGGTGGAGTAGTGTTTCCAGGCAGCGATTCTTCTGGTGGCCTTTGTCCTTCAACAGCAGAATGAGAAACAATTTCCGCCTTATCTGCTTCTTCTGAAACCGCCCATATATTATCTCAATAGCCCTGCTGGTGTCTGCCTCGACTGCAGGGTGAAGTTGAAGAGGCTCGACGAATAATCCAGATGGCTGAGATCTGTAGACGGCTTCCCTGAAACAAACAATCAAACACTATTATGTACATGGTTAGCCTTTTATTGAATTTCTTACCAGTATTAACCATTACTCAGCAAATGACTCCGCAACTTTCCAACATGAAACAGTGCTTAGAGAACTACATCCACCCGGGCATCAAACTCACAACACTTGGATAAATGTGGTAAGCGAGTAAGCCACATTGTTCATAGTTGTGAACAGTAACTCTTGAAATCTACAACCGTACTGTCCGTAGCAGAGTTACGTTTCCATTCATAGTCTTCCTCTGCAGAATAGTGAATAAGAGATCTGGTTCGCAAATTAAATGTAGCAGCTAAAGTTGGGGTCCCATCCACAGGTTGAAGTAACGGACGAGGTATATATGTGTGTGTTATAGAGGGAGTAACAAAAAAAAATTAGCTTTTTTTTTTCGTTTTAAGGACGCTTTTAGGCATATTTAATGTATTTATAGACCTCGGTCCGTTACAATGTAATTCAACCTGTGGTCCCATCTAGTAGGCATAACAGTTTGCCTATAAGAATTAAATAAGTGTATAATTGTGTAACTACGGTACATGTATTCCGCCAGTTTTAAAAATTACGAGTGCAGGCCCACTATACACATATAATCATTTAGTAATATTGATTTTACTGATAGTGACTCGCGGTGGTATCAGGCTATTTTGATATGCAAATGAGAAATGACATTTTAAATTATTTATACCAATTAAATGTGTCACCAGAACAAATATTTTTATTGACACATTATAAAGTACGATCATAGTGCACATAACAAAACTAAGCAGACAGAATATAGTTTCCATTAACCTTTAATGGAAACACAGTTATCGCCCCTGTTATCAGTGACGAAATTCACGTTTCATATAAAAGAAAAAAAGTAGTACATGTATATTTTCACGTACATGTACAAATGGGGGGAAAATCCCAAAATCAGAACTGAATATTTACAATAACAAAATTCAGCGCTGAAATCAGAAATAATCTGGTCTGATACCAGGTCCTCGCTACACCAGAATCACTTGGCCCCTCCCAAAAGCAGTAGGATAAGTAATAATCTTAATACTTTTATAATGGGCAATAACCCAATTCAACTCCCAGGTAACAAAAGAGCCAAAGATAAAAATGTACTGAAGGGTCAAACCAGGCAAATAGTGATTCCTATATAGAGGAACTACTACCGTTAATTTACGTCGTCTCGTTCTCTCGACCACCACCCACGTAAAGTTTTGTATTACTTTTATAATAGTTTTATTTTCAGATGGAAAATATACAAATTAGGTCACAATTAACAACTAAAGTGTAAATCAGATCTGATTAGCTATTCTGTAGAGGAAGCATACGTATATCATTTATTTGTTTGTTGGGGTCTAACGGCCTATCAACAGATGCGGTCATTTAAGGCCGGGTCAATGGGTTTAGTATAAATCCCATATATTACCTGTACAAGTACATGTTCAAGTACATGTACAAATGGGGGGGGGGGGAAAATCCTAAAATCAGAAATGAATATTTACAATAAAAGAACTATATACTCAGCCCTGAAATCAGGATGATCCTGATCTGAGGCCAGGTCCTCGCCACACCAGAATCACATGGCCCCTCCCAAAAGCAGTAGGATCAGTAATAATCTTACTACTCTATAATGGGCAATAACCCAATTCAACTGCCAAGTAACAGAAAGAGCGAAAGATGAAAACGTACCTGAGGGCCAAACCAGGCAAATCGTGATCCATACGTATTACTTTTATAAAAAAAAAAAAAAAAAAATTCAAATGGAAAATATACAAATTGTGTCACATTAACAACTAAAAGTGTAAATTCAATCTGATTAGCTAATTATGTAGAGGACGCATACGTATATCATTTTATTTGTTTGTTGGGGTCTAACGGCCTATCAAACAGATGCGGTCATTTAAGGCCGGGTCAATGGGTTTAGTAATAAATCCCATATATTACCTGTACAAGTACATGTTCAAGTACATGTACAAATGGGGGGAAAATCCTAAAATCAGAAATGAATATTTACAATAAAAGAACTATATACTCAGCCCTGAAATCAGGATGATCCTGATTCTGATGCCAGGTCCTCGCCCACACCAAAGAATCACATGGCCCCTCCCAAAAGCAAGTAGGATCAGTAATAATCTTACTACTTCTATAATGGGCAATAACCCAATTCAACTGCCAGGTAACAGAAAGAGCGAAAGATGAAAACGTACCTGAGGGCCAAACCAGGCAAATCGTGATCCATACGTATTACTTTTATAATATTTTTTTTCAGATGGAAAATATACAAATTGTGTCACAATTAACAACAAATAAAGTGTAAATCCGATCTGATTAGCTATTATGTAGAGGAAGCCTCCACATGTATGAATGGAATAGTAACTCTGCTACAGATGGTACAGGAGTAGATTGCAAGAGTTATTGTTCGCAACTACAATAACATGGTTCAATAATAATGAGACATCAGTGATTCTATATTTTATGTACATATTGGTGTCGTTTTTCTAGTTTCGATGTAGAACCAATAATTCATTAAACTGTGTTAATTCCATTGGGTGACAGTCCAGTTGTTACATTTATAATAGTATAGCCAATTGTTCTCGTCATTTTTTAAATTTTATTTCCACTTCAAGGGACCAGGGGTCTCAGAAATGTAATTTCCATTACGTACATTTACATGACGTAAATATAGCTTTACATTTACATTGTTTTCTTTTCAACGGCATAAAACATCAACTGAAGGGGCATCTGTTTAGAAAAGTGTCAAGAATATGATAAGCTAATTGTATTAGTGCGAAACAGAGAAATTTAGTAGCAAGTCGTGGAATTTTCTCATTTATGGTAACCCAACAACATGTATTTAATATGAATCAGTAAAGTTAAGCAAAACAAAAATAGCTTGGCAACTAATTAGAATGCCGTGTTTTACCACATGTACCAAACATCGTTATAAAGCTAACATTTAATTAATAGCACAGCCTCCAAAAATATGGGCGTAACGGCAATGATTATGTAACGGTAATGACAAAACGTAACGGTAATGACTTTCCATTTATTTAAAATACTAATACAGCATATATAACAAACATATTTATACTGTTGAATATGCTGTACAATATAACTTCAAGTTTAGTGTTTTTACTTTTTAATGTATTGCCAATAGCAAAACCCACACTCCTTGCAAGCTGTGTCTGTTTTTTGTTGTTTCAGAGCTTTTACTAATTAAATCCTGATATATAAATGTTGTAGGTCTGAATAAATGTGCCATTACTGACCGACAACTGATGGGACCTGGTTTATATCTAATTGACGCATCTAAACTGACTGGTTAGTACCTGGTTTATATCTAATTGACGCATCAACTGACTGGTTAGTATGGTAATTTATCATTGCCGTTACACGATCGTCATTACCGTTACACAATTTTGTAACGGAAATGACCGTAACGGTTAATGATTTTTCTTCAAAAACTCCCATTGTTCACCCCTCTGTATACAACGCATCATGAAGGTAGAATATGCAAAGACAACGTTGTAAGTGTGTCTATCTACCAATTTTGGTTTCAGTCGACCTACATACATATGGACGTGTATAAACCGTGAACGGTAATGATGCATGTAATGTGTAACCTTAAAATTCCGAATACAGACCGGTCTAGTTCTCTGCATTGACTTAAGTTGTGTTACCACCGTGTTTATTTATAAATCGGGCGCCCATAAACAGTTTCATTGCATTAGTAGCTGAGAGTAGGAAAGGGAGGTTACTCTGATTTTACTTTTTTTTTCAGCAGTAACGGTAATGATTCGATTTCGCGGGACAGATACATTAACGTCAGTATTTTTGACAACAAAAGGCAAATTATTGCAGAATAAGCTTAATGTCAATGTTAAACTATTTTAATTCAGATGCAATGTATAGTAAAGTACAAATTGACAAGATTTGAGAATTACGGGCTTGTGAACTGTGCTGATTGATGATCGGGACATGCCCATTTGGTGCACCATACATATGCCAACAACAGAAAATAATAACTAAACACACATAACAAGAATTGTAAATACTGTTTTCTTAATGGATTGGTATTATACATAGTTTCTTTACTGAAAAAAAAAATTTCTTATAAATTGTGTGATTTGTCAGTAAATTACACCGGGACACCAGATGTACATAAAATATAGAATCACTGACTACATATCTGTACATGTATCAAACCAATGAAAACTGACATTCTGATCTGCATATAAAAAATGTCATTTCGGCTAATTCTGCGCACGGCTAATGCACAATTCACGTAATGTTTTGCCCAGCTTACGTCAGAATAAATTATGTTGATTTTGGAATAAATCAGCTTGATTAACGGTATACTAAGTCACAATTTTATCCCATTCCGATAGTTTGGTAAAAAGTTATTCAGAACATGGTCAAAATGATTAGTGGTCCTGCTTACTAAAATGAATAGATCAACAACAGATCTGTTAAAAAAAGCTTCATAAACCAATAATACACATGCAAATATACATTGGTTATCATTTTATTCCCGTATTATTCGCAAAACTCAAGGACAAAATGGACTGATATTTTGATCAAATTTGCTGGGTCTCCGCTAGGCGGATACAGATAATAGACGACAGATGAAATAGTAAAAGCCATCTGTTTAGCCGTGATTATCTCGACTAAGAACTGCCTTGAATGTTCAGGGAATTTAGATGGAATATGGACATTTTCACGAAAATTATTATTAGGTGCCAGAATTAACAGACACGATTGTAATCCCAACAAACATAGTCTCCACCCCGCCCATATTTTGTGAGGTCACCCCAATGAAGCAAAGAAGTCCCTCATCACCACCCCAGACCAAACATGGGTACCCTGTGTACAAATAAATTTTAGGAAGCCCACCCACTGCAATACAAATACTTAATACAAATACTGCACTTCAATTTTTGTACTTGTTTGGTCACTGTTGTTATAGTTTTCTAAATCGTGTAAACACGTGACTTTCTGAAAACACTTGTCTTAAGAAAACAACATGAATAATCAGACATGTAAAATATTGGTGTGTGCAAAGCCACATACACGGTGCGAAGCCGGGTACACTTACTTAATAGAAATACTGCACCGGCCTATATTCATGATATTTCGGGGGAAAAGTCACCGCTGTGCAAATGCATGCAGTGTACCTGGATTCGCACACCTCAATTTTTTACTTATTTCATCACTGTTGTTACAGTTTTTTTAAACACATTTGACTCTCGAAAGGGGGGGGGGGTGGGGGGTGTGAATGAAAGTAGTGTCTTTTTTAAGTGGCTAAAAGCCTATATAGACAATAGTGAATAGATAACAGATAATAGCCTAAATATATAATGAATTGACTTGTTGGACTGAAAACATATATTCAAAGTGAATCTACAAGTATCGAGGTGCCACAAACACACAGAGTCCGAGATGCACCATAAATTAGAAATTAGCTATTTAAACAACAATTGTGGAAACAACATTGGTCGCGAAAACCAATGACTCGGCACAAGCACAGGCAATGTTGAATATCCCCACCCACTTGAATTCATGTTAGATTAAATACAATGGAATTATTTTAGTAGCCCGTGTGGTTAAAAGTGCTGTCGAAGTCAGCACGATTCAAATATTGGTCAACAGTAATAAAGAAATAATTCTTACCTGAAATGAATGTTTCGTGTCTTGAAGCCAGTAGACTTATGTAAAATGTAGGTCAATTATTGATGCGTCTTGGGCCATGGCTGTCGCCGTATTGTCCTCTCAACTTTAGCAAATTTGCAGAAATGACGTCTGTAGCATTCACAAATCGTCGAGTACACAATGAGTATCTGTATTACCGTATGTAGAGCTTATCAACAATGAAGACAGCAATAATTTCAAAATGTCTTGAACCAGTACGTGTAATGGCAGGACACGAAATATAGTATGACGTCACAATGAAAATAAAATCGCATTTAACAACAAATAGCTGACTTTTTAAACGTAAATTTGTTTATTGGTTGGTATATTACATTAAAAAAAAGTGTCCTGTGTCCAATAAATTGGACACATGACACTATGTAATGGCGTTTAGTAAAATGGTTCATATATTGACTCTTTATGTACCGGACGTTCTAAATGAGGCTCCATACGGGATAATCTATTTAAACTAAATTTCATTGGGAAGCTATTTTTTTGCAAATTACATGCGTATTATTATTTTAATATAACCTATCAATGTTTACAGGTGTTAGCATGTTTCAATATTGAACTAACATATAGCTTGTTGGTATTGGCACACTTTCATGTTACGAAGTTTCCCGCAGCGAACCCCATTCGGCCCATCGACCGATTGTAATTATAGAACGCCTGTAACTATTCACGAGAATATAGGCGTTCTATGAAAAGTCATATTTCATACTTACGGAAATAATTTAAGCAAAATACATCAATTTGCTAAAATATGTGCAATATGGCACTACTTCTTGGATGACCCTCGTACATGTGCGTGCATTAGTATGTGCATGCATTCATATACATGTTTATCAGTCGGGTATGGCCAAACAATCATCAATTAAAACATTTCATCCGGTTGACAATACTGGTACATGTAGTGTGCCCAGCGTTCATATGTGTGCGATAGAAAGTTACTCTTCGGATTATTCATCTCCAACATCTCCCTGTTGAGAATCGCGAGGGTAGATTTGTCAAAACAGGTAGCCGCGGCCTATGGCGGCCATTTTCCAAGATGGCCACCAAAATATAGAAAAATGTTCTCTGTCAAAACTGAATTTAAACACGGATTATGGGCAGATTGATACAAGTAAATAAAGCATAACATATACATGGGTACTGGTTTGATCATTGTGGACATAATGGAAAATATATTTCCAGTAAAACAACTACTCGTCATGCGTTTACATCAGCATATGCCAAAATTACCGTTGTCTATATACCACGGATTAGGCACCACGGAGCACTTTTAGTTTTCGCATGAAAGCACATCTTGAATTCCATAAATATCACATTTTATCTGTAATCAGTCTAGGCATATTCTAGGCTTTAGAACATTTTCATATATTTTGCGAGCCACCTTGGGAAATGGCCGCCATAGGCCACTGCTACCTGTTTTGACAAATCTACCCTCGCGATTCTTGTAGGGTATATGTTGGAGATAAATAATCCGAAGAGTAACTTTCTGTCGCTTTTTTGCACACATAGGACCCCTGGGTATTAGGACTATAGATTTGTCTCTATCTGACTTCCTAACATTTTTCTCATGCATATTTCAGCCCTGTTGAATCTTGAAGGGTCAATGTCTACAGAGCAGAGAAGCCTCGCAATGTCACGGATTGACATTGTCACTGACATGCTTGCTTTTTATAAAGACAGCTCTGTGTTTGACTGCAGGCTACATGTCGAGTTCCTGGGAGAACCAGGTGATGATTTCAGTGGATTAACAAAAGAAGTTTGTTCTTTGTTTTGACGTGAAGTGACAAAGTCGTTGTTTGTTGGCGAGCATTGTGTTGTGCCATACTTGCCACTGCACCTACAGAGGAGAGATTCCTGGATGTTTGTAGGAATGGGTAAAATACTTGCCCACACCATAGTTCTAACTAGTAACATAACCCCCAACCTCTCAGAATATTTTTTAATTAATCTAATTTTTGACTCTGGTGTTGAAGAGGAGTGCCTTTTTGCGGATTTCATGGAGTTTATCACCGCCAGGGAGAGTACTCTTGTCAAGAGAGCCATTAATTACCAATTACAATGCCTTATCTAATCGTGAGGTAGAGAGGCTCTCAAACTTCTACACCTCCTACCGTTTGTTAGACATTTCAAGAAAATCTGAAATCCAAAATCAAATTCTGGCAACAGCTTCCCAAGAGCTGCTTCAGAAGCCCTCGGCCTTGTTCAAACTAATGCGCAAGGGTATCCTACTTGGTAGATGGAGGATTTTTGGACACATCTCAGCATAGACCACTTGACCTACACGCTCCAGAAGCAACGGCCAACTGTTGACAAGGTAGCAGAATGCATCTAAATGATGTGGAGGAAACTTCACTGTATTACTTGAAGGAATTCGTCAGCGGTATGTCCAGGGATCTGCTGGTGGATTTCCTTATATTCTGCACGTCGTCTGTACATCAGCCAGAACAGATTAAAGTCAGTTTCACTGGCCTCTGTGGTCTCCAACGGAGACCCATAGCACATACCTGCTCCAACACCTTAGAACTTCCCACAACATACAACTCTTTTCAAGAGTTCAGAAGGGAATTCACCTTTCTTCTGGGCACAACTGAGGCCTACGAGTATACTGCAGTCTGAATCTGAGGATTCTTGTTGGATATGTAAGGTGTTGTGAAAAACTGAGGTGTGTCTCAAATGTAATGCACTTTTGCTTGCTGTTACCGCACCATTGATGGAATTTTATTATACCCCCGGCATACAAAGTATGTCGAGGGGTATATAGTTTTCGTGTTTCCGTCCGTTTGTCCGTTCGAGCTTACAAATGGATACATATGTGGCTAGGAGAACAATATGTTATGTAATATTCTATTCATTCCGTGATCTTATGTGGCTAATTTTGACTCTTAGGTGACTAAAAAGAACAAAATAATAGCCACATATGTATCCATTTGTAGGAACGTCCGTTCGTCCGTAAGATTTGCCTTGAAACTTCATGTGTATTGTATGCGTAGATTTATCGATTTTGACGAAACTTGGTCGAAAGGATCGATCGCTAAGGCTATTTCAGATTTGATCAAATGGTGACTGACTGAGGGTCAAAAACGTGTGTGATTGGTGTTGTATCTTTATAGCTTACATGGTTCAAATTCTGCATCACATGTGAGCGATATAAACCCAATTGTGTGTCTCTTTCTAGTTCCAACACAGGTTCAATATTGAACACATACATGTACTTGTGTACATTGTGTAATTATGTTATCGTAATAACCTCCAAACTAATTGAACATTGCAAACTCAATAAATGTTCGTCATAATTCGTCTGACATGGTGTTTGTAGTTTCAAATTAACACTTGTGCCATTAGATCTATATGTACATGTACCTGTGTTATGAATACTGCCTTATGCCAGATAAAGGAGGGTCGTACAATATTTATCAGGTGTTGATATAAAGTGAATGCTGTAATCATATACATGTATAAAGTATCAGTGACAACAATGGTACTTCTTAATTGTGAACAAAACACTGGTTGTGCACATGTTCAGGAATTTATACACATTTATACTTACTCTATCGGTTCCAGTGGAAAGCCAATTAAAATGTATTAAGCTAGTGAAATTAATACAGCAGTTAACTTCTAGCAGTCTTTTTAGTAAAAGAAAACCTTCAACGACTATATCGTCGAGAGGGTATGAAAACATATATCCTAATTATATATTGATAATATTTCTGATTATTACAACATTTTGCATGTAATCAGGGAAGTTGGTTCACAGACGTGTCCGCAGCTGGTATCTATGATGTAGTTTTGTGGGCAATACGCAAAAGAACGTGTTTCATTTCCTGATATACATAAATATCTGGTCATGTGCACACACTTATTTTTCACCTTTACCATCAATATGGTGTCAACGTACACGTGCAAAACGCACGAGTGACAGTGACATTACGTGTGGTTGAGCAAACATAATATGGTGGTCAAAGGTCCATATAGGCAATACCTTGGGTAGCAGTGACCAGTTAACCGCCAGTTTGGTATAATGGCACCGGTGAAATTTATAAATATTACACATTCTGCTGATTAAAATTCATTTTAATTGTTTCAATAATTTTGTGTAGTTGATTTTGTATTTTATTCAGATTTTACATCGTATTAATTGATGAATGCTCATTCCAGGGCCATCTGACCTGTTCCCATTGATCAGAAATGGGCAAATACGAATTGAGGGTATGTTGTGACAAAAACTGATCAAAACAACAGATTTTTCTGGGAGTTTCAAACAAGAATTTATTTCAGAGAAAACTCATGGATGGGAACTGGTTTGCACCATGATAGTGCATTTGCCTCTGGATGATGATTGAGAACACATACAACATTCAATATGTAGCTCCGCAAGTAGCGTGGCACGGCATGGTTTTAAAGTGAATATTTTACCTCAGAATTGGGCAATTTTAAAGAGGCTGCACCAAGATATTTCACATTCCTGCTTAAGTAAGGAGCACTAATAGAGCAGCATATTTGTGTTTATGTGAAAGCTTCTTGTGTGTCAATGTCACAAATGTCGAACTCATATTGTGGTCTGCCCACTTATATGGAATATTGAATTAAATACATACTGTCCGAGGGCGTGAAATTGATAATTTTAAATTAACTGGTCACTGCCCCCTTGGTTCTTGGACTGTTCCTTCGGTTCAATATAGATTGTTAGCATGATTAATGTCAAAGAACACTACCTATATGATTCATTGACAATGCTGTTAGAACAATTAAGAACAGAAGCCTAGAGCGAAACCGATATATCTCTATCATCTATTCAGTGGTTTAATTTAGAAATTCGTGTCGTAGCCGGATAATGGCCGATAAACGCGTAGGTACTGTAGTCCTACTATGCCACATTTATCACCCTTATTCAGTGACGGGATTTGCAAACTTTAATACTAGCACAGTATAGGAAAATGGGGACAATACACTATAAATGTAACCGTACACTTGACAATAACATTTGAATGTGTGGCTATAAAATGCAGTATATATCATAATCATCTATATCCTGGTACGAGGTGATATATCATTAGCCGGACTGATACATCTTTTATACATACCGGTTGGCTACGTTACATACTAATCCAAATGCTTTCTCACGAGGAAGTACAATATACATGTACAACAGACAATGACAATATAATGCTTAACAGTATAATCCTTTGGCATCTCGTGCTGTTTCACTTTCAGCCTATGTTTCTGAAAAGTTTAATACAATAGTTCAAGCAGCAGTGTAGAATCTCAGCATGCAGTGGTGTTCAATTCAAAAACATTATAAATAAAAAATATGCAATGTTTGTTTTAAGCGATGTATGTTAGATGTGTTAGTGCGACCACTGATCAGTGCGTATCCCGACGGAGTACCGAAAGCTCGCTAGCCCGTCCTGATCTGTGCTGATCGCATTTTACAAACATGTTTTCTTGTAACAGAAATCATATTATTGGTCGTCTAGTTTTACAGTAGGTCAAAAAGCATTTCAAAACGAAACAAAACAAAACGTAAGCGTTCATTGAGTCAACACAAAAGAAAGCAGACAATGCTGAAAATGCAGTCAGTAGGTCAGCAAACGGCATGAACGTCGTTGCTTCCAATCACTAGCTTAAACAAATTGGCCCTAATGTAAACGATATGTGTTTTACATTGATAGAAATTACAAAATCGTCAAATAACACAAGAAATCAAAGGACTGAAAGTTCTGAAATCCTTCGCAGTACTTGCTTAACCATTTTAATATTTCACACAAAAAATCATATATACTCCATTTAAAATCAATAATATCGTCGAATCAGTATACATTATCAATGCTGCAAAAACAATATTTATCTTGACAAAAATGATTGTTCAAAGTAATTTCACCTTGACCTTGGACATGAAGGCCACATCGGTGTGGTACATGTATGGAATGAAAATATGGATGATGATAAGGAATTATATGAAGTTTGGAGTTATTCCGACTTACGGTTGCAGAAAACTTTAAGGCAAATCGTACACAGTTTAAACTTTATATATTTTACAACCATTACAAACAAGAGCGAGCAGTCATGCATGGAACACGACAGGTGACATATGTCATCAGTCCATTTTCTCCAGACACAGTCTCCTAAATTTAAAATTCATATCATTTTCCAATTCAAATAGGAATCCTCAGCGATTTGTAACCCGGAGGATATAACAAAAACGTTCTACTTTCACATTCATTTCAGATACACATTCAATTTTAATTTATTGAGTAAATTAATGATGCCGAAATACTTATTTAAATTAATATCTAATTATTTAAATATACGTTTTTTAATTCATAATACAAATAATCTAGAGATAATTAGTATCCTTATTCAAACTGAAGAAAACGTTTCCTTTGTGAAGTGTATCGTACTGTATATGCTGTGTAACGTCAAGTCGCAAGTCGCACGACGTGTAATTATCAAAAAATTGCTAGCACCTCTTTGGAAAGTTTGGATGTCCGCGCGAACTGTTTTACTAAATTCATTATAGATTAGTTGATTTTTTAAGTAAAATGGACACTGATTAATAATATCGATGGCTCAAGATGATTAAAACAGTATGTAACTGTCAAAAAACAATGTTTCTGCTTTAAATCATCATCATTTCGCTGTCCAATGTCGGATTTTATCCAGCCATTGAACTATGTAAAGTTCAGAATGCAAGCTTTAATCTGATTGCTCATTCAAGAAAAACGTCACAGGGAAATCCCGCCCCCTACTATAGCATTGCGCAAAATATCAACATACATAACAAAGAACTCATATTAATACATTATAACAGTTAATAGTTTATAAAGTATACAAAAACGTTTGCAATAACACACATATATCACAAACAAAGCAAACAACACAAGTATTACGCTGAAACGGTAAGACAGCTCGCTGTTTTACTGTTGTTGAATTACTTTTTTATGGCGTAGTACCGCGTGTTTTTCTAAAGTTAAACCCGCAAACAGTGACACTGCGACCGCCACTTAACTCATTATCATATCTGCAATGACTGAGAATTTTCATATAGTTACTAAATCCGAGCTAATAGCTCGGATAAAAACAATAGCTTTTCATACGCATCTAGCGAACAATATGGGCCACCAGCACCAATATTCGATATGCCGGGACTGATGCGTGCGTCCGCGGGTGCTACATTTGTTCGCACACGCCCTAGCGCAGTGTCTACAGATATTCGAACTCGTATGTGTTACAGTGGAATATGGTGATGGTAATACTAATCACGGTAATCGTGGTAACACCAACGGGAACTCGACCGGCGCTAATGACATTATTCGTGGTAACGTCAACGGCAGCTCGTCCGGCGCTAATGACATCAATCGTGGTAGCGCCAACGGCAACTCGACCGGCGCTAATGACGTCAATCGTGGTAACGCCAACTGTAACACCGCCAGTGCTAATGACGTTGATTACGTTAATCGTGGCAAGGCCAACGGCAACTCTGGCAGCTCCAGTGATATTACTCGTGGTTACACCAACGCACAGGCTAGATTTCGAGGAGTGGCACGTCACAATCTAGCAAAATATTACGTTGGAAATATAGACTTGGATGCATCCGAAAACGACATCCACGAGTTTCTGTCAGAGTACGACGTTAAATGCACACATGTGACATTATTTAATGGTCGTAACCAGTAGCCGATTTCATCAAAATTGCAAAGTATACTTATCTAGCAAAGTATACTTTGAGGGAGTAATCATTGATTTTTCCGAAATTCATTATTTCATACAGAACAAATGATTGCATATATTTGATGATTAAAACTATGCAGAATTATTATACAGAATTTATTACATTATCTCAGCCATTTTGGCTGTGATAATGTAATAAATTCAGTATAATAAAAATTAATAAATTGATCCTAAAATTGAAAATTTCTCCCTCAAAGTATACTTTGCTAGGAAAGTATACTTTGCAATGTTGGTGAAAAATAGGCTACCGGACTATCTGAGCATTGGCTCTTGCCTGAAAATGCCACCATTCTTGACAGTTTATATTCAAACTACCAGTCATATTGCGTGACGTCCAAAGATTCGAACTGTCTGAACACTAGACGAATTGGCAAGGGAGGTGTCGCATTCCTGTGGCATACCCGCATTGATAGGATGATTAAAATAAACGACATAGACGATGATAGGATATTGGTATTAAAATTAGTGTTACCATCAGTGAATATATACTTTATTCAAGTGTACCTTCCAACATCAACGTATCCGTATCCGTATCAGTATACAAGGATTACGTTGATAAACTGTGTGACCTATATTCAGCATACTCAGTCGATGGTCGCGTCGTGGTACTTGGGGACTTCAATGGTCGACTTGTGGAGAATGCACATGCACCCGAGTGTCGCAGTCGTGGTTTCTATCTGTCTAGCGCCTTCCACCAACGCCATATGACGTCAGTAACGCAACTCACACGGTATCACGGTCCTAAATACTTCATTTCATACAATGGCGGGACGCCCAGCTGTATTGACCATATATTTTCACACGAAAATTGTATGTCACGATTTTACACGCCGTAGTCGATGATGCGCCGCTGAATGTGTCCCGTCACTTGCCGCTAGTGTGTTCCCTATCAATTCAAACCGCGGTGTGCAATTCATATACAAGGTGTATGATCACGTGGTACTAACAACAACAAGTACTGAAACTTCCAGAATCCATCTAATTATTCAAGTTACGTATTATTTTATATTGTCCTTATTACGTAACGGATTTTGATGAAATATGGCGCATCAAACGCGTCTTGTTAAGCTGCAGTGGGTGGTCTTTGTATTTTCGCCCAAACTGCTGTCGTTTTTGCACATAATCGATTTCCGTGTATACCGACACGGAAATCGATTCTTCGCACAAACGACATAAGTCTGTGCCGCACTCCCTGGACCACCAAATGCAGCTCATGAAGACGCGTTTGCTACGCCATATTTCATCAAAATCCGTTGCATATTAACCCTTACACTGCCGAATTAAATGTTGTCGTCAGCTGTTTATTTTTTATTTTCGATTTTTCTCATAAAAAACATGGTTTGACAGTGGAAATGATTCTAAAGTGCTGTCAAACCATGTCTTTATTGAGAAAGGAGGCAAAATATACAGCATCAGCAGACGACAATTTTCGTGCTCAGCAGTCTAAGGGTTAAGGAAAATAACAACTAATCCTTACTCATCACCTTGATATAGTAGTACTCCTAGCACTACAGTGTTTAACTGGAAGAAGGTGGCTGTTCAAGGTGTATGATCACGTGGTACTAACAACAACAACAAGTACTGAAACTTACATAATCCATCCGAATGAAAGTACGTATTATTTTATATTGTCCTTATTAGGTAACGGATTTTGATGAAATATGGCGCATAAAAAGCGTCTTGTTAAGCTGCATTTGGTGGTCTCTGTATTTTCGCCCAAACTTCTGTCGCTTTTGCGAAGAATCGATTTCCGTGTCTCCGACACGGAAATCAATTCTTTGCAAAAACGACATAAGTCTGTGCCAAACTCCCTGGACCACCAAATGCAGCTCATGAAGACGCGTTTGCTGCGCCATATTTCATCAAAATCCGTTGCATATTAAGGAAAATATCAAATAATACTTATAATACACTGGTCGGCATAGAAACACAAATTCGGTAGTGTATACAAACTACAAAGAATCTAAGCACATTTTCAGAAAAAAAACTTCGTATAAGTGCGAATGGATTTCAAAGACAGGAATACAAGCGTATTGAAAATATGTCTAAAATTGACCAACCTCAGTTTTGGAAATTCGTAAACTCGAAGCGAACAAACAAACGATGCAACCCTGGAAATGAAATACGCTTTGGCTCCACCGTGCAGACGGATCCACGGGATATTGCGTGTGGCTGGCGCAACTACATGTACTTCAATGAACTTTACACGCCTACCAAATATGACAACTTTTCCGAAGAAAATAAAACTTTGTCGAAAATAAAGTCCAACAATTACTACAAATCAATAACCCCGATGTGCATAGCGATAACTGCGAAATTACACACGAACTGTCGATGGACGAGTTATCTACCTTAATACCAGGGCTCCAGATAAGCTGCGTATTTGCGTAAATACCCAATTAAAATTGCCAAAAACCAAATTGAAATCAGTAGTAGTGAGTATCAAAAAGCAATGAAAAATTGGTGGTATCTTTATCATGCTGCAGAAAACAATAAACATACCACAAATATAGCATATTTTCTTATTTTTCCATGAAAACACATCCTGGTATTTCATTAGAATTGTCTCCAAGGAGACAATTCTAATGAAATACCAAGATGTGTTTTCATTTAGAAGCAAATTATTCAATAATTGCGGTCTGCTGATGTGTAAACAGTAGTGTGATTCTATTTTACACAATTAAAATTTTGAAATACCCAATTGAGGTCTTGCACGCACCTGGAAAATCAGGCTCGCAGACCGGAAGTCGGCCATGTTGGAGGCATCGTGGTATTGCGCAATAACGTCAGCATGGTAAACAGTCCGTAAATTGGAATTGCTTGCAGGAAGTGACCCTTATGAACTGCAAAACTGGTCTGATGATGTGAATATGCTGCCACCGATTACATACATAGACATTGTAAACTATTTGTTATGGACGCCCAGCCCCTACACAAAAGAAGAGCTGAAGAGTTACAAAGGACTGGAAGCGTATAACCAATTTATCAACGGCTGGGTCCGGGACAGAAGTTATGTCGTGTGTAATGGCTACACTGTAGTAACTGCCAAGGTAATAACATGTCTGATGTAATGTGTACAAGTGTAAGTGCAGCAGTACTAGGTCACCTACTAGGCTAGTATGTGACTGAAATATTATATTTTTCTCGCTTCTCTATTTATAAATGTTTAACATGTTTAACCCATTTCATGCTGAATATATAATAATAGTTTCACCAAATTTTAACTATTTTTTTTATTTATCACCAACAGTATATGGTCTTACAACTGATCTGAACCGTCTCGATGGGACGGTTCAGATAAGTGGTACATGTACATCATATTCCTTCATTAACAAATCTATATTCGCATTAATAATGGCGGGGATTTTTAGCAGGCAGATGGTATGGCCCTGGGGTGGGAATTTTGTGGGTCCCGGTTGGGCATTTCACATTTTTATATCGGTACATTATGGGGGCACATCCCGGGCATTTGCCTAGGAAAAAACAACACAGTATAGTTAATTAAAATACAGAAACATAAAAAAGAAAATTGTAATTACAGGTACTTCATTCACAGCGCATGAGGGAGAAGGCACTGAAACCATGGGTGATGTCGGACAAAGCGGGGACTGTACAAGGAGCACACTGTAAAATTGTATGGCAGGACTAGGGGAGGCGTGTACAGATATCGCAGCACTCTTGTTTTCGATTGATGCAGCTGTTCGTATACGGGATGCTAAGACTGTTAAAGATGAAAAAGCTTACTGAATGTTACCATCAGCTATGAAATCTGTTGAGTACAAGGAAGTTTGTGATATAGACTTTACCTCTGCTACAACAGCCAAGAGAAAATTCACCAAGTTGACGCATTGGATGCATTAAGTGAGTGTGTGTGTGGTTCTCCTTTCCCTCCAACACCGTCACCAAGAACACCAGGAAAGAACCCTAGAGATGTACATGAAGCCACTGACACTGAAATGGACCAACTTTATAAGCAACTGAGTGATGCTGGTTCTAATGCTGTGATCCTATCAATAGTGGAACCTTACTGTGAGAGGTTTATACCAAAAGCAATAACTGCAGATTATCCGATTCCCTTGACTGAACTGGCCGATGACAAATGCTATAATATGAACTATAAAGAACTCTGTCACCATTGTGACTCTAATGAAGTGAGCTGTACAATTGAACAAAAAGGCACGGTGGAGTTGGCAACCAGAGAACAGAGGCAGTCAAAAGCATGGAACCGATACAGAGCTGGGCTAGTTACTGCTTCTCGGGCAAAGGCTGTATGCAGAACAAACTCCGCCAGTCCAGCCCCCAACCTGATCAAATCAATATGCTACCCCGACACTGTTAAGTTTCAGACACAGGCCACAAAATGGGGATGTGAGACAAAAAAAGTCGCCCGAGAACAGTTCTTGAAAATTATGTCGGACACACATGAAAATTGTCAGGTGAAAGAATCTGGATTTCATATATCTTTCAACATCCTTACAGTGGAGCTTCACCTGACGGTATATTTCCATGTGATTGTTGCGGCACAGGAGTTATCGAAATCAAGTGTCCATACTGTGTTCAAAAAGAATATTTGGATGTATCGGGATGTAAGTTTTAAAAGGAAGAAAATGATGTAACTAAGCTGGACAGAGATCATGAATATTTTTTATCCCGTCAACACAGTGCGTATGTGCTGTGAAACACGGTGCCGTGAAACATTTTTGATATCCAGTCAATAATATTTTTGCATTTTACAGCCATTTGTAGGTGTTGACGGGATAACTAGAATAGTAGGTTAGTGCCGTGAACGGGAAAAAATATCTGGCGCGGCACGGAAACGGGATGTGCTCGGCAGAGCCTCGCCCATCCCGTTTCCTGAGCGTTGCCAGATATGTTTTCCCATTCACGGCACTAACCTACTATTCTCTATATTATTGTCACCAATGCAATATCAAGGAGGGCATATTTCTTTGCTCTTGAGGCTCTGTCAGTCCGGGGTCATTTGTGTCGAAAATATTGTAATAGTTTCTCCATTATGAGGTGCTGGTTGGTCGTGAGCATGATATGGGCAATTTAACGATCGGGATTCGTCCTTACCGGAATCTCGACCGGAGACCTGTAGACTATTTCACCAACATTGCAAAGTATACTTTACTAGCAAAGTATACTTTGAGGGAGAAATTTGCAATTTTAGGATAAATTTATTAATTTTTATTATACTTAATTTATTACATTATCACAGCCATTTTGGCTGTGATAATGTAATAAATTCAGTATAATAATTCTGCATACTTTTAATCATCAAATATATGCAGTTGTTAGATCTATATGACATAATGCAGAGCCTCGCCCATCCCGTTTCCTGAGCCTTGCCAGATATTTTTTCCCATTCACGGCACTAACCTACTATTCTCTATATATTTTCCTTATTTCTGAATCAAAGTATATGTTATGACCACTCATTTGAACCGTCTCGGCGAGACGGTTCAAATGGTGGTCATTACATATACTTCTGATGAGAAATAAAGAAATTATTCAGCCTTGCCAGGTATTTTTTTCCATTCACGGCACTAACCTACTATTCTCTATATCAAGTAGAGACACAATTTGGGTGTTCAAACTTGGAATGTGGATACTTTGTAACATGGACAGAGAAGGACATACATTTTGAGCAAATTACAGTTGATGAAGATGTATGGCAACTGATTTGTGAGTCTGCAAAACACATTTTCTTATGCGTTCTTCTTCCGGAGTTGGTCGGCAAGTTTTTCTCATGGGGCCCTACTCCAGCTAGCAAATCAGTCCTCACACCAGTGTGTCAAAATACAGTAAACATGTCGAATGATGATTCTACCAAAGACTTGTCTGTAGCAGGTACAAGCACCAGTAATACACAGGAATGTCATAGCCAAACTTCAGCTCATTCACCAGACAACATACATGTAATTTGTTACTGTGAGCAGGCTCAGCATGGATTGATGGTGGCTTGTGACAATCAAAATTGTGAAATATAGTGGTTTCATTGTGGGTGTGTACATGTTGAGAGGAAACCACGTGGCAAATGGTATTGCCCAGACTGTAGAAAGATGCCAGAATTTAAGAAAAAACAAGCGTGTAAAAAGGTGATTAATTTGGTGTGCCAGTACTGTATGTGAACTTCAATGTATATATTGCCAATGCACATATCCTGTCTGTATAATCGAGACACACCATGTGATTTTGTACCTACAAACAGGTGCGCAATTTCATGAAATAACCTGAAAGTTGATGAAATTCTCAGAGCAAATGCGGAATAGAATTCTGCATTTGCTCTGAAAATTTAGACAACCTTCGGTGTCATTCAAGGAAAATATCGTAAATTTTGTAAAAAAATTATGAAATTACGCCCATTTTTGTATGTACAAAATCACATGGCGCATCTTAATTATCATGATTATGAGTTACACTGGTGCTGCACTCCGCGCCGGTGTGAAATGACAATCCACTTGAAAAATACAATATGCGCCATTATAAAATGTTTCTAGATGAGTGTTAAAAAATCAATAAAATTACTACTCGTCTTGAAACATGTTTTTACAATTAATGGCGCCTATTTTATCTTTCAAGTGGATTGTCTTGACATATTTCAATCGGCACGGAGTGCAGCACCAGTGAAGTAAATGGACTGTTTCTCTAACGGTGCATCACAAATATAGAAAAGTATATGTGACCGTGGCTTGAGAAAAAGGCCTTATGGGGTTTGATCAATCTGGATATTAATCTGCTAGCACACTCCTGTATGTGAATGTGCAGGTTGATCTGTGCCTACACTGGTCATATTACCATTGAAATGAAGTAATACCATGCTTACTATGATTGTTTATACTTTATTATTACATGCTTTATGTGATAATCATGATAATGGAATAAATGATAAAGTGGAATGGTGCTCTATCAAAACATCCCTATGTATCAAAAGGAAATAGAGAAGATATACGTAAGGTGCATATTATGCATATTATCAGAGCTTAAATACCCAATTAAAGTTGCCAAAACCCCAATTGAAATCAGAAGTAGTGAGTATCAAAAAGCAATTAAAAATTTGTGGTATCTTTATCATGCTACGGAAAACAATAAACGGACCACACATATAGCATATTTTCTTATTTTTCCATGAAAACACATCTTCGTATTTCATTAGAATTGTCTCCAAGGAGACAATTCTAATGAAATGCCCAGACATGTATTCACTTAGAAGCAAACTATTCAAAAAGTGCGGTCTGCTGGTGTGTAAACAGTAGTGTGATTTTATTTTAACCAATCAAAATTTTGAAATGCACAATTGCTTCAGAAATGATGGAGTGACAATACTCAATTAATAATTCCTTATCTGGAGCGCTGTAATACAGTCAATTCCTCTGGCAAAAGTAGCTAGCTCAGATTGTGTGACTTATGAACATTTGAAATACGGTGGTCATCGCCTTCAACGATGTATACACAACTTGTTCAAGTAGTTACTACACCAGGAACGTGTTCCCGTTTTGTTTAAAGATGGACCTATAGTAACGCTTCATAAAGATCATGGTAAATTATTATCCGATCCGAACAGTTACAGAGCCAGTTCATTCACACCAGTCATTTCGAAACTGTACGGAAGTTGCTATTAAGTAGACTCGAGGGTAAAACCTTTCCAAACAAACTTCACCCGCTACAGCATGGTCATAGCTCCCCCGGAAATTTTTGAAATCTAAGGCGTGAAACGCCATTTCCTGCATTCTCAGCAAGTTTGAGGATGAAAATGTGCTTTAATACAGAATTATTGAGCCAACAATATTATTGATTTCAAATGATGTGTTCAATGATGTAAATTGCTACAGTCAAGTATGTCGACACACAGAATAGCTTGAGAAAATATATGAGGTACAATGACATCTCCTACATTTTCATAAATTCAAAATGGCCATCAAATGTAAATAAAACTCCACTGATTTCTAGTTTTTCGTATCTTTGCTATCAATTAATGTTTAATTGGTTTAAATGTTATGCTCTGTATTTATTGAACACATAGAATAATTCAAGTAAATGTTACAATGTAATTTTTATTCATTTGGGCAAATTCAAGATGGCCGCCAAGTGTCTATTTTGTTCTACATACACGTAGTTCCACATGTTTATGCCAGGCTCTCATTTGAAATGTATACAATGTATGTTATTTAAAATGTAAAATTCAGGTTTCCGGATGAAACCTGTTTGAGAATGACTACTACATGTGAAATATAAAACATTAGCATCTCAAGTATAAATTTAAAGATGGTCGCCAAATATACATATCTTTGTCATATCGTTTAGTTCTGTTTAAAGTGATTTCAAAATATTTGTTTTCTGTTGCATAGCGAATCATGCATATCTTATAACTTGTTATGCCCCCTAATGCTGAGAGGAGGGGGCATATAGTGTTACCTGCGTCCATACGTGGGTAGTCGGTCGGGTGAAGGTGACGGGGTAAATTAACGGTATGGGTTCCTCCTTATATAAATCACAATTTGGCTGGTTTGGCGCCCTCAGGTACGTTTTTACATTTGGCCCTTTTGTTACCTGGGAGTTGAATTGGGTCGCTAAACCCCAACAAACGAACACACAAACAAACCTACTTCCATACGTTCCGTCCCGTGTGTTACAAACGAAACGCTACGTTCTACTTCCTTTCACCTAGCAGCTTGATATTTCACACATGCATTCCTCTGGTTGTCGTCTATCATGCCGTTACAAATCTACGATCTTCAGACCCCCGCTAAACCCAATGTCAAGGTCACATATATACATGTATAATGCATTCAAAACCTTAATGCTCGGGTAAATGTCTTATAAGTTCGGTTTCTTCTTGCATAACTTATTCATATTTCATACACGCATTCCTCTGATCGTCCGTTATCATGTGGTGATCAATTTACAATTCTCAGACTACCGCTAAACACAAGGTCAATGTCACATACATGTACTTGGTATATTAAACCTTAACGCTCGGGTAAGTGTTTTATAATTTCTCTTTCCCTTCACATAACTGCTTCACTCTGACTCATTACAACCCTATTAGCCTGCACTAGGCAACTGTTTCTTGTAAACTAGACTGGTTCCATACACAATCTGAGTTTATATCACATATGTTAACATGCATGATCGTGTTACCAAGTGCAGTTTAATGGGGTTGACATGTGACAGTGTCATAATGAGAAACGTATAGGTCACACACCACCAAGGCTTTGGAAGTGTTGATTCATTTTGAATGTTGGATACGATGCTCTGATAACTATGCGTGCTACGGAAATGATTACGATGCATCGAGTATTAATATTGCGGTGGTCATTGTTATGAATGATGTTCCACCACAATTACCCCAGTTACGACAATTCGTTGATATAATACAGTTGCTATTGCATATTGTATACTGCAATTGAATTGAAATGGGTTCATAAGACAATACATTATATATAATATCATTAGTGTACCCAGCAAGTGCACTCTGTTCTGTGTTGATGGATTATACTAAGTCTTGCTACTTTGTATTGCATAGTGTAGTACAATAAAAACGTGTTTCTAAGAAAAATTCATAGTGTTATCATTAGTGTTACCCAAAACGCTCGCTCTTTCTTCTTACTGCGAATAGATTGCTTATTGACTATAGCAAGCAATGTCATTAATGAAAGCATAGTAATTAAAGTACACAATCAACCGGTGGTGTGTCCATTGTTGCATGCCTGCTATTGAAATGTTTAACATGTATTGGGTCAGAAGCTCTTTTTATATACATCACACAACATGTATCATGTTTTATTTTATAGAATGATGATGACTAGGTGGTGATTACTAAATTATGAACAACATAACTTAAACAGTGAACGCAAATATCCCCGATGGCAGATTGGAGAAACTTCGGCACCTTTCTTAACCAGACCAACGGACACGCACACACTGACACACAGTTCAAACACTATATACCGCCCAAGTGTAACATGGCCGGGGACATAAAATGTCAATTTGAAAATCTTAAATCTGTACACGACATAGACATTGCCTGTATTGAATGTTCAATGTGTGTAAGTTATGTTCAGATGATATATTACACCACGGTTCTGTCTGCATATGATATGACCTTAGCAGTGGCTGGGACATTAAACCCAATCCATTTCACTGTGTGGCCAAAGATACAATTTGAACATCTATTTTGGGCAGTTACCAAAACAATGTATCCGACTTTCATATTTGGCCAACACTTCAAAAGAAATGGCGACTTGTGGAGTTATGTACGTTTCCATCATAACGTAGCGTGTACGTATCTGCCAGGTTAGCTCGGTCGGTAGAGCACTACGAGTAGTATGGTAAAGTGATTCGAGTTCTTTGACATAAGGATTCTAACATATATGTTGTTCCAATCCCCACTATGACTCAGGACATCCCTGTATTTGGCAACTGCTTCTTGCTAGATACTGCAGGTTCCATAGATAGCCCCTACTGGTGAATCACATTCATGCTGCATAATCCTAATACCAAACTGTTCGTGGTTACAGTCACCCAGATGTATACCAAATAAGGAGGTCATCAAAGTATGCAGCAGGTTATTGACAGGCAAAAATCTGTATCTACTCTTATTCGAATGAAAATAGTTTTTACGAATCCCTACAGCAGCTCAGTCTAATATGTCTGTTTCGCCATAGTTTTGGACTTTTACATCAAAGATAGTGAAATATGTAACCGATGGAGAGAGGTTAACTGAAACTGTGGAAGTTTCTAATGGATAATAACAAGTAATAACAACTATAGTGTTTACTTGTTATTATCCATTGGAAACTTCCAAAGTTTCAGTTAACCTCCCTTTATATATGTGTCAGCTACATATAGTGTATGTCAGTCCGTGTTGATGAGGGATATGTTATCATAATCACATGGAAGAAACAAGTGTGAATACTTTTGCTGTCACAGCTATTGGGAGCTTTATTGATTCTACACTCAGTTACTGTCCAATATGTGACACGAACAAAGCATAGGCAGAAAACATAGATTTGCCCATTCTTCGATTGGTGTTCAATATCTTCACTATTCCAAACAGCGTTGACAGTACACAGGTTCGTATTGCGCAGGTTGCATGCGCAAGTTGATAATTCAATGTTAAGTCAGCATGAGAACGTTATTTGCTACGCATTGCTAAGGCAATGGAACAGTTGATTAAATGTGAATGTCGGCTATTATGCTTTGGTAACTATTGTTGCTACTGAAACTAATTACAGTGCATCGATCATTGCAATTGTGATGGTAATTGATATGAATATCACCACCATCACCACATGTATAGCAATCTGTTTATGTATTTAATTTGCTGTTTTGTCTTGTATGTTGGGTTTCTTAGACAATACATACAGGGTATCATCAGTGTGTGTTAGCGAAAACGTGCACTACATGTTCTGACAGTGTAATTGCATATTGACTATTTACTGTAGTATGATTAATGAAAACATAACAACCAAAATCCCCACTTAATCGATTTTCTGTCCATTCTGTACATACATTGAGATGCTTACCATGTATTAGGCCTGTGCTGTTTGAATACATTAAACAAGACTCATATATCATGTATGTATCCATATAATGACGGTCAATATATATGTGGTGATTACTGGTAGTTTGAAATATTTACGCAATGTCATCACAATGCATCAAACAAATCAATTGAATCTATACACGACATACTCCCTGCCTTTATTATGGGAATGAATGGCCTTTTTGTGGAATTTATCGGGGGTATAAACTTGGAAAGGTCGCGGGAATACTGGACAAAGGCCGGAAGGCCTCGTCCAGTATTCCCGCGACTTTTCCGAGTTTATATCACAAAAAGGCCATTCATTCCTTATAATTCCAGCATTTGAAATAAATTCATGAAGAAAATGTGTTTATTTTGACAGACGGCAGCCATTTGTTTACATTGACAGCACTGACAGCGCACCTGTAGAAAGTAGTTCGGCGTGGGAGTTTACTGGGATATAAATTTTGGACACAGACTTGCTACGGGCCAATCAAATGCCCTGGAATACACAAATTCTATATACAAATTCAAACGAGACGCTTCAAACAAATGTCGCAATTTTGTGGACGGTACAAATTTAGTCTGTAAATCACTGACTTGATTATATAGTGTGCAGACATACATATTCAAAATACATGTACGTACGCCACGGTGCTTTTTAGCATGGCTTGGTTGGCCACTCATTTATTTATTTACAAAGGCGTTGAATGTACTTTTTCTGAAACGCAACACAATTAAATTGCAAATGCTAGTCCTTCAAGTGTCACATAATCAGAAATGTACAAATGTCATTCTGTCCACCACAAGAATGAGTCACAGATTGAAAAAATATTGACAAATCTTAAAATTGCACAAGTAAGATTTGTGTGAATAAGATTCATTCTCAATGCCATCAACACAAGAAGTAACATGTCTTCACGACACATCCTTTCAACAGGTTGATTAGATGATTAGAGCAGAAATCAGAGTTAAGAACCACACAAACACTGCTGCTGGCATGGATGGTACTCCGGTTAAATGGTTAATGTTTTGTAACTGAACTTGTCTTTCTCAAGCTCTTCCTCGAGGGTTATATTTTCAGATGTCGCTGATCTTAAGATGATGACAGTCTGTCATGGCGACACTATATTTTGCTTCGTGTAGGTCAGGAACTGGATCAGTTCCCATTTCGCGAGTGTTTGGCAACTTGTTGCCCAGGTGGAGTAGTGTCTTCGGGGCAGCGATTCTTCTGGTGGCCTTTGTCCTTCAACAGCAGAATGAGAAACAATTTCCGCCTTATCTGCTTCTTCTGGGACCGCCCATATACTATTTCAATAGCCCTGCTGGTTTCTGCCTCGACTGCAGGTTGAAGTTGAAGAGGCTCGACGAATCCAGATGGCTAAGATCTGTAGACGGCTTCCCTGAAACAAACAATCAAACACTATTATGTACATGGTTAGCCTTTTAATGAATTTCTTACCAGTATTAACCATTACTCAGCAGTAGTAGTAAGGGAGTCAAAATGATACCACCTACCGTGGTATCATTTATAACCCTCTATAATACCCCCACCACCCCCGAAAATAAAAAAATTGGTTAACGAGGAAAATTGGGTCTCCCGACAATTTTTGGAGAAAATAATTTTGAGAAGAGGGAGTCCCAATTATATTGGTAATTGACTTTTGAAAGTATATATTGGTGTCATAAATACATCATGTTTTTTTTCACGTCCAATTGAACAGAAAAAACGAGTACCAATATTATTAGAGAAAATGGATAATACAATACAATTTGAATTGAAAATTTTTAATGACTGTGTTGAAGAAGTTTACGAAGAATACGGGGGTTATAATCCTGTATATAAATTCTATAAAATGAGAACACTAGGCGATATCGAATATATGAAATACCAGCGTAATTTATTACGGTCCGATAAAAACGTTACATTTCCAATATTATACCGGCAATTATGTCAACTATACAAGAGGCAAATACGAACATTAAGACAGATAATGCGTATCGGATATGAAACTAAGGCGTATTTTACAAAAAATTTAAAACCCAACGATTCGTTTACGAACGTACATTTCTACGATATCGCTTATAAATTTATATTGTAATCACAACACCAAGCAGACGACAATGTTTCACTTAAACGTGTTATAAACACGCAAATTATGTGTCCCTACCTTACACGTATATAAGTGTCCATTTTATAGAGAGATTGCACGATTACGTCTTCCGGGATGAAACATAAACACACTATAATATATACTACACACACGTGGGTGTGTATTACACAACCCGCTATCGATATTCCGGAATGAAACATAAACACACTATAATATACTACACACACGTGGGTGTATTACACAACCCGCTATCGATATTCCGGAAGTATTTCTTACATTGTGATTGGTTGGCATGTTTTTTATTTTTTTAATTTTTCTTTTAATAATTTAGAACGTTATAACCTATATTATTAAATAAAAATGAACTTGTTATATATAAAACAAATAAAAATAAACGAGTAAATATTTGGTATTGCACAACACGGTTTTAACTTCATATATGTAAAATTAACAACAATACTTTGTCTTGGGGGACGCCCCTTGACGAAAAATGAGCGCTCAGTGCTTCCGTGCAGGCACTTCCAAGGTTGCCTAGACTTTCGACACTGGTTCCTAGATCAGCCGATAGATGGGGGTGTGCTGTACAGGCAGCTATTACACCCGGCTAGCCACAACATGAGACGAGTAAGACAAAGACAAGATCAGACAAGATCAGAAAAGGTGGCTAGCCGGGTGGGCCAGAAGGGTTTTGCTGGCGTGGGTTCGAGCCTCGGTAGAAGCTAAAAAAAAAAATCTTTTTTTTCTTTTTAAATTGTTAATAATTTTCCTAAAATTAATTAATAAATTGTTTACTGCGACAATATAATTATTTTAATTCATTTTATATTAAAATTTATTTTTTAAAAAATCACAATGGTGCTGTAACATTTCTTCCGACTTTATCTCCAAGTTTTTCCCTAAATTTATCCCAATCAGTACACTCAATCTTGGGCATGGTGGTGCGTGCCTTGATTCTATATCATTTTTTTAATGTTTTTTCATATCTCCGCATTTTTCTTCCACCACGGATTCAAACTCTAAATTTGATATTTTCTTATCGGCCAAAGCTTTGGACACCATAACGTCGATGCTATTTTTCTTAGACCTGGCGAGAACGGATATTCTATCATGTTTTCTACATTTTTTCTCGAGTTTTCCACCCGACGCCCTAATTACCATACACAACAACCCAGAAACGGCCGACACCGCACATAAAATCCCCGCTACGGGAACCGTTATAATGGTGGATATAGTTGCAGCTGTCCCCGCCCCACACAACACAGAAACACTCGCCAGAGCCGTGCTAGATACTTCAGCCATGTTCACCGCACGCCTATATTTTTTAGCGTTTCTTTTTCTATTTGTATATTCTCTAACTAAAATATCCTGCATAGCGACGATATTATTCAACCTAAAATCTGAACTTCTTTCGTTAATTGTACACAGTGTTGATGGAGTGGTATTGACAATTGGAAGCGTTGATTCGTTCATATTTAAATTTTACAAATTTATTTCAATATATTAGTATTTATAAAATAAGTTCAATTAACAACGAGACAATAGTGGAAGAACTCTCTGAGTCACCGATTTTCGTAACAAAGTTAATAACACTACTTTGGGAAAGTCTAATTCGATCATTACCAGCGAACGAAACAATCGTCGAACTATCTCCAGAGATTTTAGTGACTCCAATCCCCCGTTCTTCCCCATCTACTACAATATTTATCGCGACCGCGCCCACAGGTTTACCATTAGCATTAACCGAGCAGACCGCCATTTGGATAACTTCACCCGCGGCTGTCATAGTGTATCCCCCATATTTATTACTCGCTTTGGCACCGAACGAATATTCATAGTGCCCCTCAATCAATGGGCCCCGCTTCTCAGCCCAAACTGTTATGACACGTTTAGGCGTTTTCATTGTTTTCACTATTCCGGCAAGCGCCTTGTTTGCGTTATATGCCTCAGTACGAATCTTATAAGAGGCCTCCTCAAGAGCTTTGGTCGCGGCTATACGATCATGTTTCAGTTTATCGGAAACTTCGGTTATCTTTCCGTCTAGTTCGGTAAGTGCCGCTTCTCTGCTGAGAGAGTCCTCTAAGCGCAACGCATCATAAGCCTCCGTAATGGTCGCCTGGTGGCCTTCTAGGGCTTTCTCAACACGACCGGGCCGACCCCTCTTTTTGAAATTCGGTTATTTTTCCGTCTAGTTCAGCAACCGCCGCTTCTCTGTGAGAGAGTCCACTGAGCGCAACACCTCATAAGCCTTCGCAAGGTCCGCCTGGCGGTCTGCTCGGACTTTATGAATACCCAACCGGGCCTCCTTTTCGAAATTCGGTTATTTTTTCGTATATGTCAGTAAGTGCCGCTTCTCTGTTGAGAGAGTCCTCTGAGCGTAACGCCCCATAAGCCTCCGCAATGGCCTCCTTGTTGTCTTCTCGGACCCCCTCAACCCCGACCTGGTCTCTTTCAGAAATTCGGCTATTTTTTCGTCTAGTTCGGTAAGTGTCGCTTCTTTGCTGAGAGAGCCCTCTAATCGCAACGCATCATAAGCCTCCGCAATGGCCTCCGCAAGGTTCGACTGGTGGTCTTCTCGGACTTTTATCAATACCCGACCGGGTCTCTTTTCGAAATTTGGTTATTTTTTTATCTGTTCAGTAAGTGCCGCTTCTCTGATGAGAGAGTCCTCTGAGCGCAACACCTCATAAGCCTTCGTAAGGTCCGCCTGGTGGTCTTCTCGTACTTTCTCAATACCCGACGTGGCCTCTTTTTGAAATTTGGTTATTTTTTTACCTAGTTCGGTAAATGCCGCATCTCTGATGAGAGAGTCCTCTAAGCGCAACGTAAGGGCCGTCTGGCGGTCGGCCCGGACTTTATCAATATCCGACCTGCTCTCTTTTCGAAATTTGGTTATTTTTTTACCTAGTTCGTTTAGTTCAGTTTCTCTGGTGAGAGAGTCCTCTGAGCGCAACACCTTATAAGCCGCCTGATCTTTCTCAATATTCGTTCGGGTCTCCTTTCGAAAATCGATTATTTTACCGTCTAATTCAGTAAGTGTCCGCTTCTTCTGGTGAGAGAGTCCTCTAAGCGCAACGCATCATAAGCCTCCGTAAGGTCTGCCTGGTGGTCTTCTCGGACTTTATCAAGTCCCCAACCGGGCCTCTTTTTCGAAATTTGGTTATTTTTTCACCTAGTTCGTTTAGTTCCGTATGCGTTTCTTCACGACTTTGTGTATTCACAGCCAGGGCATATTCTCTAAGTTGTGACAGTAGACTCTTGTGAATCTCGTCCGTGGCCCTCGATATAGTTCTATTGATCAAGGCTTTTGTTTTTTGGGTAGTTAAAAAGTCGCCCTCTGTCGGGATGAATCCCCCTTCTGCCGGTTCCAAATTCTTTGAATTTGTCACCCAAATCGGAAGAACTGCCTGGTCCGTATATACTCATTTTCAATAATGTTGATAATATATATTACGAACATGCGTTTAATTCTAAATAATTTTCTTAAAATTAATTAATTTGAAATTTCTAGGACGACCGAAATCGGGTAATCGTTCTTCAACTCTCTCCCTTTATCATCGAGAATAGAAATCTTCAACTCGTGGATGTGTCCCGATTCCAAAACTTTCATCTCGGGGTGTGGGAAGTCTAAGGTCAGGGTCTCACCATAGAAACAGTCGCTGGCGGGCACGGTTTTCAGTAATGTGCTGGGGGATCCGTCTACCGTGTTGTACGATGTGTTCACCCGATCCAGTTGCACCCTGAGAGTTTTCGTGAAGGTGAAGTCCACTGGATTATCACCGACGTACTCACCCGGGGTAAACACTCCTTTGTTTGAGGAGTATGTCTCTCTAAAACCGAGTTGAATACCCAACCCCGGGGAGACCACTACCTTATTATCACTGCTGATGGTCATTGTTGCAAGCCCGGTAGCATTCGATACTGTGAGGTTGATTATACCGTCAAGCTCTGAGTTGACAAAATCTTTGAGCTGTCTTATTCCCCACAGTCCGTGAGGCAGCTTTACACCTAATTGTTGTCCATCCTTCACATAGTAAAACCCTTCGCTCTTCCCCACATTCTGCCATCCAACCGTGAAGGTGATTGATCTAAGGCCTACCCGGCGTTGTCCGCAGCAGTTGTCTATTAATTTTTGAAGTTCACAACTCCCTTTTTGAACATTAGTGATAGTAGCAAACATAATAATATCTTTCAATGGATACAAAAGCATTTAGCTTTAACTCTAATGCAAAGTATAACGTTGGTGGTGTATACGCTCAAAAGAACACCATTGGTTGGCTTGTGCACCCTAAAATAAGAGTCAGTTTGGGCATGGGTTTCGACACAAATTTCACTAACATCTTTGAGAAATATAGGGTGACCAAGATTAGTACGGTGGATGGGGTAAACAGATGGCGGCAACTCCGATGCAGTTCTGGCAGAACCAACTAAATTTTGCCGTGTGGTGTGCCCCACAACTGGGTGTGGTGTATCTTTCGGAGACCACATAAAACCAAGTAACAGCATGATGAGCAGTAGCTTATACAACTTTCATGTTTATTATACTATTATAAGGATTTTGAAAGAATTACGTGTTCCACTACCTCAAGACGACGGGTGGAATCCCATTTCCAACACATACAACCGTAAGGAGTTCGAACGGATATGTGACGAATTTGGTGTGGACCCAAACCGTGATTGGAAACAAAAAGTTTACATCAAGAACGATTCAATGGGCGACCCCTTTTTTGAAGAAGCTGGAAATGATGTAAAAGTTGTTGATGGCACATTCGATAGCAGTACTATGAGGTACACGTCAAGTTTCCTAATACATAAAAGACCAAGTTTTTTTCTTGATATGTTCTCAGATAAAACCTACTACCAAACATATCCGCTTCACTACACCAACCATCTAAAGTTGGAATAGCATGGAGTACATTTATATTAGATAAAAGCACTGGATTTACTCAGGCCGGGGTTACTCGCCTCAACGACTCCATTCGTACATATGTGTGGGCTATACTAGGTGCACAAAAACAAACTCGCAGTTCTATAATAGGATTCGGAACGGCGTTTGACGCGCAAAAACAGTTCTTGGTACTTGTTGAGGACGCCATCTCAGCTAAGGTGGACCTGGAGAAGGCGATCCAGAATTATCAAGACGTTTTGCAGACTGCCAGCACCCCAGTGGACTATGTATTTGGAATAGGTCTTTATATGGCGCCGAGCAATATGATACTACGAGACGACCGGTTGATGGTTACAATAATCAGATCGTAATCGCCACCGCCAATCAAAAAATCGGTCACAACGGTAACGTGAACACGGATATCATCAAGCTCACCCCCAACACGATCGGGTTCAACAGTGTTGAGGGAACCGATTTCATAAAACGCCCAAAACACAAAATGGATACACATCCCTCAACACAATCGAACCCAGTACCCCCAATTAGTAAATTGGATGCACCATCGAGTTCCATCAACAGACCAATCGCGATTGGAGAAACACCAATCAATCACAGATTGGGTGAAATTGGAAGCACAACACACGAGGAGGAGAAATTAGGGCTCGTCGTCGCCCTCGTGGCGATCGGATTATTTGCGCTTTGGTTTTAGGAACTCTCTGGCGAAGAATAGTAGGAGACCGGCGATTGCCACGATTAAAGCCCAAGTATTTTTGGCTAGCCATCCGGGCGTTTTTGATAATATAGATAGCAAGTAAGAAACGATACTTCCGATCAGTCCAGGTAGTGCGGCAGCCGCCTTTTCGGCTAATTTAGCCAGGAGACTGGCGAGGGCTTTTAGTTGTTTTTTTACCCACTCCTTGGCTCCGCCTGATGGCGCGGGTGCTGGTGCGGGTGCTGGTGCTGGCGCGGGTGGTGGCGCCGCTCCACCAGTGAAAGCTAGAACTATGGTCGATATAGTCATGCTGATAGCAACGAGGATGCTTGCTATCGTGATGCCCTGTTCTCTGAACAGAGTGCGAAGATGCTCGCCGAGTGTCGTCTCCTCGTTCAGGACCCTCGAGATTGTTTCGCGGATCCGACTTATTTGGTTGCGGAGAGCCTCACGGTTAGTCGAGGAGGCCTCCAAGCGAGCTGCTCTTTCATCACGCAACGACTGTAGGGGTTCGGTGATCCGCTCGGTAGATTCTATATCGACACCGGCTTCCTCCAGTTTTCTTTCTTCTAGCGCGATATGTTCATCCAGCGACGAGAGTTTGGCGAGGTTACGGACCAGTTCGCCCCGGACCGTTTGCATAACCTTATCGAGGCCCCGGAGTTCGAGAAGAGGTAACGATGGGTCATCGTTAGACAGGTCGATTTCGCTGAACGTGGTCTCCATCGTGTTAATAGCGTCGGTGGCTACTCGAGGGAGTTCGCTGAGCTCAACAGTTTCTATATCGGCGGCCGTTTTCGCCATCGTTTCGTCGGTAGACTGTAGGGCCTCTACAGCGCGGGTCGGCATAATTGTTTTACCACGCGTCCAATCTGGAAATCCTAGTTCGCTCCTTATGAGTTGGCCACCGCCCCGGTATCCGGCAATGGTGCTCATCGCTAGGGGTTTACCGGTCATCGTGTTGACGATCGGGACATTTGATGCTTTTAGTCGCAATCTACCGTTCAGATCCAATTCGAACTTGGAGTAGTCGCGACCGACAGATGGGACCACACCTTTTTCTGCCAAACTGTTGTAGTAGTCGTCTACAGCTCCCTCGAGTAATTCCCGACTTTGACCAACGCTGCTGGTAGCGCCACCTAATTCCCCCGATTGGATTGGAACTGGAGGCTGTATCACGGGCGTTTCGTCATTATAATCATCTATGTCATAATCATCCGCATCCGCATCGACGTAATCGTCTCTGCCGATTTCATCCATGTCAATATCGTAATCAGCCATATTAATTTCTTAAAATTAATTATGTATTAAAGACAAAACCATAAGGGTTTAATATAGTTTCACTAAATTATGTCTTCGAGTCAATACGGTCGCAAACTCAATCCATACCGCAGACTGCGTGAGCCCCTCGGGGCAAAAGGCGTGAGACAGAGTGTCGTTATTACGAACAACCCATCGACGATCGACCAGAACCAGCAGCTCTTGGTCCGCTTCCCCAACCTCGGAGCTAACGACGTCATTGTGCCGGGTACTGTTCGCCTCGCTTTCACTATTTCGCTTACATCGACGGACGAGGACCGAACCGTCGTTCAGAACCTTGGTCGCGCCATCGTCAAGAAGACCATGATAAAGATTTCTGGTAATGAGGTGATGTCGATCGACGACAGCGACGTCTACCATTGTTATCAGGACCTATGGAAGACGGCGCAAGAGCGCGAAAACGCTGTCTATCAGGGTATTGACACCAGCAAAAATAAGAACGTAACCAAACTTAGAATCGGGGCTGGTAACAAGGTAGATAACAACGCGAGTGACAATGCGGTCGTGGGCGCTTACGGCAACCGCTTCTACATCCCGCTCGACTTTGAGTTGCTGGAGAGTCACATGCCCTACTATCAGAGCGCTTTGGCTGACCGCCTCGAATACGAACTAACGTTCAACGACTACGGCCGAGTTCTCATAGCCAGCGACCTGTTATCGACGTATACGATCGATAATGTTTCGCTGGAGTACGACATGGTCACGATGCCCGAACTCGCGCGATTGATCAGAACCCAGTACGCCGGGCGCGTTGCCATACTTTACGACCGAGTTCTTCGCCATCGCAAGATGACCGAAAGACAAAGGCGACACATTGTGGAATATTAACGTCAACGTACCCGCCCGCTCGATGAAAGGTATAATGATGTTGTTCGAGGATGCTCGGTTCGCGTTCGGTGCTAGAAAAACCGACAAATTCTATAACCCCAAAATCACGAAGGTAGAGGTGACGATCGAGGGAGTTCCCAATCAACTCTACAGCGCGGGTCTTCGCGCGCACCAGCAGTGGGACGAAGTAAGAAAGCAGTTTGCTGCCGGCTCTAAGCGCTCTCCGGAGGTTGCAGCGGTTGCCAAAGACCTGCATCTCTCGGCCGTCTCCCTCGCGGAGTTCCTGAATACCAAATACGCGTTATGGCTAGACATGCGAGCCAGCGACGACGACCAAATACACGGCAGCGGACTCCAAGTTGAGAACGCTAGCGAGGGTGTGACGATCCAGATAACCAAAGAGGCGGACGGAGCCGGGCCATTGAACGTGTACTTATATATATAATTACAGACGCACAACTCAACATCGAAGATGGCCGATACGTCTCAGCACTCTATTGATTTAATAAAAAAATCATCTAACGATTTATTAATTAATAATTTTGAAAAAATTAAGAAAATTAGCAATCATTCTAACGATTTGTTAATTAATAAATTTGATAATTCTAAAGAATTAATTAAGAAAATTAGCAATCAATACCAATTCACGATTGGAGATGCCCACTCTGCCATAATATGTGGGCAGACAGGATGTGGAAAAACGGTTTTCATCCTCGACTTGCTCGAGGAGTCCTACCGCGATGCCTTTCGTCACATTGTGATCCTGTGTCCCACTGTGCGGCACAACGATACTTATCAGCGGCGAACGTGGATATGGACCGACCCTGAGGTATACGTTATTGACCCCGGTGATAGGCTTCACGATTGGTTGCGTGGTTTATACCAAAGATTCCAGGGTGAGCCCACCCTATACGTGATTGACGATTGCTCGGCCAAGGCGGCGATGACCAAAAAGAAGGACATGCTCTCCGAGCTCGCATTTTCTGGCCGCCATGCTAGGCAAAGCGTATGGATATCCACTCAAAAGTACAACGCCGTCCTCAAGGATCTGCGCGAGCAAACGAAATGGGTCGCCCTCTTTCACTGCAAGGACCGAGACTCATTCGATGACTGTCTTCGAGAGAATGACGTTATCCCAACGCGCGAGGAGCGCCTGGAGGTTCGACAGATGCTTTCGGAAACTAAGCACGCCAAGCTTTTGCTAAAGACTGATCAACCAACTGCTTACGAAGTTATCAATTAATTTTATAATTAATTAGCAATTACTGAACAAATGCTGAACAATGCTGAACAATGCTTAGCAATTGCTGAACAATGCTGAACAATGCTGAACAAATGCTTAACAAATGTTGAACAAATGCTGAACAATGGTTAACAATGTTAACAATTTGGTGCTCCGCTGCGAGCTTTGTTGCGAGCATAATGGTGATCATAAGTATCGGGTGGTGCGCTTGGCAATATGTTAAAGTGATGAGACTTGTTAGAATAGTTAAATTAATTTTAAGAAAAATGAACTGCGACGAACTTCTCGATCAGCTAATAGAAGAAACCTCAACTCCGACTGCCAACATAGATAATGATCCGACAGAGCAATCGGAATCAACTCCAACGGCGGTTGGTATTGGGTTGAGTGCAACGACTCCGAATGAAAATGAAAATGCGGCGCGACGAGAGCGGCTAGCTGCGCTGGTTGCTGGGGGACAATAGGAGCATTATCTCGGTAGGCGTCTCTCAGTTTTTCAGGTGGATAAGATGTCAGATGCGGAGATCGATAAAATGTATGCGCGATTACGAATCCAAATTGGGAGCGGAGATGACAAAAACTCTCGGATCGGCGGCTATTCATTTGTACGCAACCGCCGTTAGTATACTTCTCCCTATACCAAACACCGCGGGATTGATTGACGATCTAGAGACTGACCCTTTTATAGGTCACACTCTTAGAACAGCCTGCTGCTCAATTTATCACAAGTTTGGAATGTACTTAGCTCCGCTGACAACCGCGTTGACCACGGGTAAACACTGTCAATTTGGACATATATGCCCACGAATTATAAGCCCTGAAAATGATGACACAAGACACACCCGCGAGAGTGACGGAGTTGAACCCGATTGCTCCAACCCAATCGAACCCAACTCCGCCACTGGATGACATACCGCATATAAAAAATCCCAAAAGACAGGCAGCTGGGCGGGCGGCGGCTGCCACCCGAAAAGTTAAACAAGATAAAATACTCGCCGAGCTTCGAGAGGCTAAACTCCAATCGAGATTGGGGTTGCAATCGGGGACGGAGACAGCAAAACATCTGAAGACAGAGTTGAGTAACAACCCCAATTCACGAATTGGAAGCACACTCAACACCCAATACCAACCGCCGTTGGAGTTGGGCGAATCCGATTGAACCCAAATTCGTGAATTGGAGTTGGGTTGTTGGTGGTGGTCTGGCAGTTGTTGGTGCCCTGTGCGTGTGGAAATACCCCATATTATCGAAAAAACAACCAGCCAGTGTTCAGAAGAAAGTTACGAAACACCAATCGCGATTGGATGCGCCCATTTAAATCATTGATCGCGACCCCTTTTATATGCAATAATGGCTGAACAAGACGGTAAAATGTTAGTGAATGCGCTTTATCACGCCGTGGTGATATCGGGTTTCAGTATCGGGTATGCTCGACTATCAAAGATGGCCCTAGGAGGATCCGCTCCCAAATTGGACTTTACTGTGAGAGACGTAGGGCTCGCGACCTTAGATGTAGCGGCCGCAGTTTGGACCCGAGATTATCTAGTTTAAAGCTGGAATTCTACCAGTTAATATATGGAAATAAATGGCTTCAATCGCAATAATGATAGGTGGTGCGCTCTTAAACGCATTTGCGTTCACCGCAGCAACTTTCTATTCTCTAAACTACAAAACTCGAACGCGGATGAGGAGAGTACGCGTCACGATTTAGCTGTTGAACAATTCAATAGCGCAAAGGAAGCGTGGTCGGAAAAACAAACCGCCCATCTTGACTGGGTCAATGAAGAGCTTCGCCGCGAAAATCACGCCGCACAAACTTTTCAGAACGTTGAAGAAGCCAACCGCGAGTACGCGCTGGCATATCCGCAGAAAAGTCTCGCGCCGCTGGATCGCGAGCCCCAACTTTCAGATTTCTATTTCATGTACCGTCAGAGCCCCAAAAAGACCGCGAGATCGCGTTCATCGTCGTGGGAATAGGGTGTGTGGTGGGTCTCGTCGGCTACTATATTCAATCGAGATTTTAAATTAATTATTTTAAATAACTATAAATATATATATATATAGAACGATGTCAGTTGACGAACTTTATTTTGCTATGATTGATGTAGGCTACACTGCCCTTAAACACCGCATAGCTGGTGCAAAGGGTATGATTCGTCTGGCCCGAGATTCTCTCGAGACGTGGCGGGAGGACGAAAAGCGGCCACCCTTTTCGCAAAGCGGATGTTAGATTCCTCCACCAATCCTGGGGGATTAGATTTTCCCAATTTCCTTCAGAACTTAACCCCCAATCGCGATTGTACTTCCAACAAAGGTTTATTATTATCGACGCAGTTACCGGACGATCTGGCGAGGGCATGTTGGAGATTGTCAGATATATTAGAATACATCGCATACGATGAACACGCGCAAACTTAATACCAAACTATCGGTTGGGCTAACGCGCAAGCTAGCGAACACGTACTATAGCCCCCGCGGCTACTGGAAGAGACTCGCTGCCATCAAGAACCTCGCGGCGGCGACCAAGGTTTCAGAAAACGCTGTCAAGGAATGGCTCAAGAAGCAGGCCATCTGGCAGATCTATTTACCCGCGCCTCACAATATTCCGCGCCCGAAATTCGACGTGCCGGTACCGAACCAAGTTCACCAAGCGGATCTCCTGTTTCTCCCTCACGATCGCGTCGGTCGTAAGACGTACAAGTACGCGCTGACAGTCGTTGACGTAGCGAGTCGTTATAAAGGGGGCTGAGCCGTTGGCCACTAAAGAGTCTAAGGAGGTGGCCGAGGCTCTCTCCCGAATATATAAGAGGAGTCCTCTCAAATGGCCGAATCTTCTCCAGGTCGATCCCGGCCGCGAGTTCATGGGCGCGGTCTCTCATCTATTGTCTAAGCACGAAGTTTCTATCAGACGCGGCCGCGTCAACATCCACCGGGACCAGGGGATCGTGGAACGCTTCAATCGAACCCTGGCTGAGAGACTGTTCGGACACCAATACGCTAAAGAACTTGTAGACCCTCATTCGCAATCGACCGAGTGGGTGGCCAGACTGCCCGCCGTGGTCTCCGCACTGAACGGAGAGGTGACCTGATTGATAGGTAAGAAGCCCGTAGATGCCATCAAGTTTAAAAGGGTGACGAGCGAGCCCTCTGCCGTCTCGCGCGGGCGACCCGTTGGTTTAGAGGAGCAACGGCTTCCATCGGATATTGACGTCCGGTACCTCTATCAATCGGGAGAGCTCGAAGGTGGCAGCCGCCGCGCGACTGATCCCGTGTGGTCTCTCAATGTATATCATCTAGATCGATCTATTACCAAGCCCGATGAGCCCGTGCTCTACTATTTGGATGATGGGCCATCTCGAGGGTTTGTTCGCGAAGAACTTCTCGCGGTGCCTTCTGACACCCAGCTACCCCCGGATCGTCAGAGTCTTTAGATTGCTAATTTTCTTAATTTTTTTCAAAATTATTAAATAAATCATTAGAGAGGTTCTGTATGTATTCCGTCTGGTAACACACGTCTTTTATCGTAGTATGCCGAGAGTCCTAATTTTGTTGACAGTACGTTTTCATAACACCGTCTTTCATTTAAATCCCTATTTTTGTGCTACATCTATAATGTGTTTTCCATCTTCTGTAGTTTCACTTGAGTACTCGTTTATATCTATCCCAATTTAAATTGTTAGTTCTCTTGGACATTCCTTTCGCAGAGCTTTTATTAATAGAATTAAATTTTTCTACAAAATAACACTTACTAGATAACGCTATCGCCCTATCTCCGCTAAATTCCATTTTGAAAAGTCCGGGCTCTCTTTCGCTCCATTTATCCCAAGCCAACCATTTCTTTTTTTCTTTTTCAAACCCGTCTAGTAAGTTAGGTCTAATCAATTCCTCTATCGTTTTCCCACTAACTCCTATATACATACTATCCGTATCCATCTGTATTAATTCAAAGTCTTCTCTTTTTACGTATTTGTCAAGAAATTCGTAGTAAAATTCCAACATTCTCAATTTAGCTAGTTGATAAACCGCTATTCCACAATGGAATGGTCTCTTTACCGCACACCAGGGTTTTCTTGAAGATATTTCGTACGCATCTCCTATCTCTTCCAAATCGTCAAAGAATGCAGATCTTAATGCTTTGTCAACACAGGTTTCGTTTTGTGTATATGTCGTATTTAAATGTCTCTCAGTTGCCTCTATCATTTTTCCACAACACGAGTTTCCTAATAATTTCATTATGTCGGCTACTGGTTTCTTATTTGGTTCTACATCGCCCGTTCGTCTTGCGGCTGTAACTTCTTTTGCGAACCATTCGAATGGTTTTCCTCTAATATAATCTATAACACGATGAACTCCAGTTATTTCTAGGCCGTGTTTTAAATACCATTTCAACAGTGGCGTGTACAGCAATACTTTGGTGGCCGACATAGATCCCACCAATTTTCTTCCATTTCCTCTAGTTCTTCCAGTATCTTCCAAATATTTTATCATGTGTGTGGGGACTTCATCAACCTCTACTTCTCTGTTTATAAATATTGGGGACATTTCAGAAAACTTATCTTTTAAGTTGTGTGGAACTTCTATATCCACCTCCGCAAACCCAAACCAGTCTCCAGATAAAAATCTTTTACAAAACTTTTTAATAAATTTAGGGTTATGTGGGGTATCTATATGGTGTATAGTTTCTCTCCCACACGGCATCTCTTTATTTAACGTAGATAAATATAACGCGTTTGCGTCGTACCCCAAAACAGCCTTGCACGGTTTGGAACCCACTCTAATATTTGAAACACCAGCTTCTGCATATCGTGTAAATACTATTGATGGACCGCCAACTAGAGCGTCCTTCATCATTTCGTATGTTTCTTCTTTTGGTGCATATAGAGCATCCTCCGGTATAATCGTCTTTGAAGATTTTTGTTCTTTAATGGTTCCTCTCAATAAATATTGTATAGCTACTCCAGGTAGTGTTACCGCATCTTTGAAAATATCCACACCTCTGTGTTTATAAAATTCACACATTTTTTCCACCGCTTCTAGGAACGGTGCTACATCTAAATCGTTATAATATTTCAACCAATCTCTGAAAGTTTTCATATTATTTTCTTCGAAAATTCTACGACATTTACTTAATTCTGTTTCATCTATTAACATTTTCCCACCGAGATTTTTGTGCATTATTATAGTTACAGGTTTTCCATTTTTAATTTCCTCCATATGTTCTAGCTTGTAAGAATATGAATATCTCAAATAAAAATTGGTTGTTAGATACGGAGCGAGTTTATCGGACATGCGTTCAGACTCGTTAATGTTAATTTTTTTACGAAAGGATAATGTAACTACCCGTCTTCCATTTTCTACCTTTTCCAATGTTTCGTCGTGAGCCCCCAATATTTCTTCACCTTTTTCCACTATCGCGCGAACGAGAGATCTTTTATTTTGTATTGGGCCACCTGTGTGTCTAATTTGGGACAAATTATTGGTGCTTGAAGGTTTTATTACGCAAATTATTGGTGCTTGAAGGTTTTATTACACTAGCCCTTAACTCCGCAATACTTTCTTTTTGAATTCTGTTACCAACTTCATCCGCTAGTGAGAGGTTTGTAAATGCCCCTCTTTTATAGGCGCGGGTAAACTGCTTCATAAACGCCTCATTCTTTGTGGCATTTATCAGCTTTGTCAACCCCCTAACTCTCAACCGTGTACTATAAGTAATCCCTAGAGATTCGGCTTCTCTTCTCAAACTTTCTATTTCTGCTCTAGTTTCTGGCGTTATCATATTTTCTGTATTATACTTTTGTATATATACTTTTGTATAACCTATAAAATTTATCTGTTTAATTGGACGTCAAAAATTTACATAATGTTTTTTTCACGTCCAATCGAACAGATAAATTTTATATACATATATAATGGAGTGTGTGACTTGTTGTAAGAGGTTTACGTGTAAAGACTATCTACGAAAGGCATCTAGCGAGACGTAGAAAGTTTCCTTGTGTCCCCCCACAATTTCAATGCCCCAGATGCCCTTGTAAATTCGTTAGTGCCCAAACTCTTTGTAGACATAAGCAACTAAGCTGTCAGGTGGCTAAAGGTGAACGTGGTAGACTAGAGCTGGTAGAATTAGTTGCTGATCTGCGAAATAAATTAGCTATATCGGAGAAGAAAAATGAGGAATATAAACTATTGTACTTGCATGAATGATTTCGACTTTTTTCAAAAGTCAATTACCAATATAATTGGGACTCCCTCTTTTCAAAATTATTTTCTCCAAAAATTCATAAATTTGCTGTCGGGAGACCCAATTTTCCTCGTTAACCAATTTTTTGATTTTCGGGGGTGGTGGGGGTATTATAGAGGGTTATAAATGATACCACGGTAGGTGGTATCATTTTGACTCCCTTACTACTACTCTCAGCAAATGACTCAGCAACTTTCCAACATGAAACAGTGCTTAGAGAACTACATCCCACCCGGGCATCAAACTCACAACACTTGGATAAATGTGGTAAGCGAGTAAGCCACATTGTTCATAGTTGTGAACAGTAACTCTTGAAATCTACAACCGTACTGTCCGTAGCAGAGTTACGTTTCCATTCATAGTCTTCCTCTGCAGAATAGTGAATAAGAGATCTGGTTCGCAAATTACATGTAGCAGCTAAAGTTGGGGTCTCATCCACAGGTTGAAGTAACGGACAGAGGTATATATATGTGTGTGTTATAGAGGGAGTAACAAATTTTTTCTAGCTTTTTTTTTCGTTTAGGCGTATTTAATGTATTTATAGACCTCGGTCTGTTACAATGTACTTCAACCTGTGGTCCCATCTAGTAGGCATAACAGTTTGCCTATAAGAATTAAATAAGTGTATAATTGTGTAACTACGGTACATGTATTCCGCCAGTTTTAAAAATTACGAGTGCAGGCCCACTATACACATATAATCATTTAGTAATATTGATTTTACTGATAGTGACTCGCGGTGGTATCAGGCTATTTTGATATGCAAATGAGACATGACATTTTTAAATTATTTATACCAATTAAATGTGTCACCCGAACAAATACACATTATAAAGTACGATCATAGTGCACATAACAAAACTAAGCAGACAGAATATAGTTTTCATTAACCTTTAATGGAAACACGGTTATCGCCCCTGATATCAGTGACGAAATTCACGTTTCATAAAAAAAGAAAAAGTACATGTATATTTTCACGTACATGTACAAATGATGGGGGGAAAATCCCAAAATCAGAACTGAATATTTACAATAACAAAACTATATATTCAGCGCTGAAATCAGAATAATCCTGGTCTGATGCCAGGTCCTCGCCACACCAGAATCACTTGGCCCCTCCCAAAAGCATTAGGATAAGTAATAATCTTACTACTTTTATAATGGGCAATAACCCAATTCAACTCCCAAGTAACAAAAGAACCAACAGTCCAGTTGTTACATTTATAATAGTATTGTCAATTGTTCTCGTCATTTTGTTAATTTTATTTCCACTTCAAGGGACCAGGGGTCTCAGAAATGTAATTTCCGTTACATACATTTACATGACGTAAATATAGCTTTACATTTACATTTTTTTCTTTTCAACGGCATAAAACATACAACTGAAGGGGCATCTATTTAGAAAAGTGTCAAGAATATGGTAAGCTAATTGTATTAGTGCGAAACAGAGAAATTAAATTTAGTAGCAAGTCGTGGAATTTCTCATTTATGGTAACCCAACAACATGTATTTAATATGAATCAGTAAAGTTAAGCAAAACAAAATAGCTTGGCAACTAACAGAATGCCGTGTTTTACCACATGTACCAAACATCGTTATAAAGCTACATTTAATTAATAGCACTGCCTCCAAAAATATGGGCGTAACGGCAATGATTATGTAGCGGTAATGACAAAACGTAACGGTAATGACTTTCCATTTATTTAAAATACTAATACAGCATATATAACAAACATATTTATACTTTGAATATGCTGTACAATATAACTTCAAGTTAGTGTTTACTTTTAATGTGATTGCCGATAGAAACCCACAGTCATTGAAGCTGTGTCTGTTTTTTGTTGTTTCAGAGCTTTTACTAATTAAATCCTGATATATAAATGTTGTAGGTCTGAATAAATGTGCCATTACTGACCGACAACTGATGGGACCTGGTTTATATCTAATTGACGCATCAACTGACTGGTTAGTATGGTAATTTATCATTGCCGTTACATGATCGTCATTACCGTTACACAATTTTGTAATTATGGAAATGACCGTAACGGTATTGATTTTTCTTTAAAAACTCCCATTTTTCACCCCTCTGCATACAACGCATCATGAAGGTAGAATATGCAAAGACAATGTTGTAAGTGTGTCTATCTACCCATTTTGGTTTCAGTCGACCTACATACATATGGACGTGTATAAACCGTGAACGGTAATGATGCATGTAATGTGTAACCTTAAAATTCCGAATACAGACCGGCCTCGTTCTCGGCAATGACTTAAGTTGTGTTACCACCGTGTTTATTTATAAATCGGTCGCCCATAAACAGTGTTCATTGCATTAGTAGCTGAGAGTAGGAAAGGGAGGTTACTCTGATTTTACATTTTGTGTTCAGCGTAACGGTAATGATTCGATTTCGCGGGACAGATACATTAACGTCAGTATTTTTTGACAACAAAAGGCAAATTTATTGCAGAATAAGTTTAATGTCAATGTTAAATTATTTTAATTCAGATGCAATGTATAGTAAAGTACAAATGAACAAGATTTGAGAATTACGAGCTTGTGAACTGTGCTGATTGATGATCGGGACATGCCCATTTGGTGCACCATACATATGCCAACAACAGAAAATAATAACTAAACACACATAAAAAGAATTGTAAATACTGTTTTCTTAATGGATTGGTATCATACATAGTTTCTTTACTGAAAAAGAAATAATTTTCCTTATAAATTGTGTGATTTGTCAGTAAATTACACCGGGATACCAGATGTATGTACATAAAATATAGAATCACTGACATACATATCTGTACATGTATCAAACCAATGAAAACTGACATTCTGATCTGCATATAAAAAATGTCATTTCGGCTAATTCTGCGCACCGGCTAACGCACAATTCAAGTAATGTTTTGCCCAGCTTACGTCAGAATAAATTATGTTGATTTTGGAATAAATCAGCTGATTAACGGTATACTAAGTCACAATTTTATCCAATTCCGATAGTTTGGTAAAAAGTTATTCAGAACATGGTCAAAATGATTAGTGGTCCTGCTTACTAAATTAATAGATCAACAACAGATCTGTTAAAAAAAGCTTCATAAACCAATAATACACATGCAAATATACCGACATTGGTTATCATTTTATTCCCGTATTATTCGCAAAACTCAAGGACAAAATGGACTGATATTTTGATCAAATTTGGCTGGGTCTCTGCTAGGCGGATACAGATAATAGACGACAGATGAAATAGTAAAAGCCATCTGTTTAGCCGTGATTATCTCGGCTAAGAACTGCCTTGAATGTTGAAGGAATTTAGACTGAATATGGACATTTTCACGAAAATTATTATTAGGTGCGCAGAATTAACAGACACGATTGTAATCCCAACAAACATACAGTCTCCACCCCCGCCCATATTTCGTGAGGTCACCCTAATGAAGCAAAGAAGTCCCTCATCACCACCCCAGACCAAACATTGGTACCCTGTGTACAAATAAATTTTAGGAAGCCCACCCACTGCAATACAAATACTTAATACAAATACTGCACTTCAATTTGTTTACTTGTTTGGTCACTGTTGTTATAGTTTTCTAAATCGTGTAAACACGTGACTTTCTGAAAACACTTGTCTTAAGAAAACAACATGAATAATCAGACATGTAAAATATTGGTGTGTGCAAAGCCACATACACGGTGCGAAGCCGGGTACACTTACTTAAAAATAGAAATACTGCACCTACGGGGCGCCAAGTGGGACATGGCTCAATTTTGTCAACAAAATTCATTTTTGTGCCACAAAATTCAATTCTGTGTCACAAAATTCACTTTTGTGGCACAGAATTGAATTCTGTGTCACAAAATTCAATTCTGTGTCACAAAATTGAATTTTGTGCCACAGAATTCAATTCTGTGTCACAAAATTCAATTCTGTCAATTCTGCACACGCATGTAAGAAGGACTACCATTGGTCAGAAACTGCACTGGAGAAATGGGTCACGGTCGCCGATCTAAACATTCAATGTCGTTGATTCATTTCTCATTCTGCCGATGATTCATTTCTCATTCTGCCATTTTGCTTCAACTATCTCCAAACAGTCAAACGTTGACAAACTCATTCGTATTTAAACTCATTTGCGTTATAATTGTACACATAATTCATGTACATGTAGATCTCCCGCGAGTACTGACGTCATGTATTGTGTATCGCAAGGTACATCTGCCCCAGTTAAATCAATAATACACGCGCTGTGACCTGTGTTCTGACTGCTGTCTGTGTTTATAAACAGAATGTGTGTATTGGGCCATTTGAGGAAACCATTTGTAGTATTTGTGTAGATACCATGGATACTAAGATGGTGTATACTGTAAATAATGCATGTAGACACATAGTTGCGAACACGTAACTTCGCAACTAGTAGACACAGATCCAATACCATTTGTTTCACAAGGTTAGATCTACTGTTAGAATACGACGTCATCTAATGTCATTTTCGAGCATAAAACGTTACCTGATAAATAGAATACCAGACTAGTGTATTTTAATATCAAGTTTATCAGGCTCGGCTCGGAAACGGTAGGAATTCCTCGGCAAGCCTCGGAATTCCTACGTGTTTCCTAGCCTTGCCTGATAAACTTGATATCAAAATACACTAGCCTGGTATTCTCTATATATGGGCATGCTCTCAGGTCTAGCTATGTCCCGGCTACTTTATGTTTGACCCTGTTTACATAATTGAGGGAAAATTCTGAATATTTTTCTTATTTCTCCTTCAAAGTATATATGCTTATATGGTGTGACCACTCATTTGTAGCCACTCACCACTCACCAAAATAACTGTCCATAAAGAAGTATTATATTGATATATTGGGTTATATTTTCGCATTGAAATATTTAAACCTGCAAGTGTACTCCACCATCTAGTAAAATGGACTAAGACCGATCTCAACCAATCAACGTAGAGATGACATAGACTATCCTACGCAAACTAATTTTTGTGGACAAAAATGAATTCTGTCCCACAAAACTGAATTTTCTTCACAAAACTCAATTCTGTCTTACAAAATTGAATTTTGTGACACAGAATTGACAGAATTGAATTTTGTGACACAGAATTGAATTTTGTGATTTTTAGTGTTACAAAACTCAATTTTGTACACATAATTAACCTGTCCTGCATGGCGCCCCGTAGCACCGGCCTATATTCATGATATTTCGGGGAAAAGTCACCGCTGTGCAAATGCAGTGTACCTGGATTCGCACACCTCAATTTCTTTACTTATTTCATCACTGTGGTTACAGTCGTTTTAAACACATTTGACTCTCCGGGGGGGGGGGGGGGGGATGAAAGTAGTGTCTTTTTTAAGTGGCTAAACGCCTATATGGACAATAGATAACAGATAATAGCCTAAATAGATAATTAATCGACTTGTTGGACTGAAAACATATATTCAAAGTGAATCTACAAGTATCGAGGTGCCACAAACACACAGAGTCCGAGATGCACCATAAATTAGAAATTAGCTATTTAAACAACAATTGTGGAAACAACATTGGTCGCGAAAACCAATGACTCGGCACATGTGTGTGTTTTTTTGGACACATTAATGATTGTTAAAAGCACAAGCAATGTTGAATATCCCCCACCCACTTGAATTCATGTTAGATTGAATACAATGGAATTATTTTAGTAGCCCTGTGGTTAAAAGTGCTGTCGAAGTCAGCACGATTCAAATATTGATCAACAGTAATAAAGAAATAATTCCTACCTGAAACGAATGTTTCGTGTCTGGCAGCTAGTAGACTTATGTAAAATGTAGGTCAATTATTGATGCGTCTTGGCTGTCGCCGTATTGTGCTCTCAACTTTAGCAAATTTGCAGAAATGTACGTCTGTAGCATTCACAAATCGTCGAGTACACAATGAGTATCTGTATTTCCGTATTTAGAGCTTATCAACAATGAAGACAGCAATAATTTCACGATGGCAGTACGTGTAATGGCAATATGACCAATCTTTGTATTATTACGCGTTTGGCAGGACACGAAATATAGTATGACGTCACAATGAAAATACAATCGCATTTAACAACAAATAGCTGACTTTTTAAACATAAATTTGTTATTGGTTGGTATATTACATTAAAAAAAAGTATCCTGTGTCCAATAAATTGGACACATGACACTATGGCGTTGAGTAAAAAGGTTCAAATATTGACTATATGTGTACCGGACGTTCTAAATGAGGCTCCATACGGGATAATCTATTTAAACTAAATTTCATTGGGAAGCTATTTTTTGCAAATTACATGCGTATTATTATTTTAATATAACCTATCAATGTTTACAGGTGTTAGCATGTTTCAATATTGAACTAACATATAGCTTGTTGGTATTGGCACACTTTCAATTTACGAAGTTTCCCGCAGCGAACCCCATTCGGCCCATCGACCGATTGTAATTATAGAACGCCTTTAACTATTCACGAGAATATAGGCGTTCTATGAAAATAGACGCCATGGAATCATATACCATATATTGTAAAAGAATCGTATCCACATATAGAATGATGTTTTATGTATCTATATATTACGGAAGCCAATTAGGGCCACTTCACTTTCTTTTAATTTCCATTTATTCAAGATGTTTTCTTGAATTTTCAAGTTCTTTTCTTGAATTTTCAAGATCTTTTCTTGAATTTTCAAGAAAAGATATTGACAATTCAAGAAAAGAACTTGAAAATGAAAAGATCTTGAAAATTCCAGAAAAGAACTTGAACATTCAAAAAAAGATCTCGAAAATTCAAGAAAGTATCTTGAAAATTCAAGAAAAGATCTCGAAAAATCAAGAAAATAACTTGAAAATTCAAGAAAAGATCTTGAAAATTCAAGAAAAGATCTTGAATAAATGGAAATAAAAAAAAGTGAAGCGGCCCTAATGGGTTTCCGTAATATATGAGTCATATACATACTTCAAATAAAAACGTGGTGTTTATTCCACATTTTCCGATAACTGGTATGTTGAATATTTTGTTTTCGAAATGGCAGCTATATAAATATTATTTCTTGTGTCTGCACTAATTTTTAGTTAGGTTATACTGACATTGATTGCGTTGCTACTTTCTTGGAATGACTGTTCTTTGTATCATCTACAGATGTCAATGAAAACATGGGTAGGTCCGATTATTTTCTGAATCTCAAAGTGAGTGGGGGTGAATTTTACATTTTAATGAAAAGCAGTCGAAGCCTTATACTTTTTAAGGTAAATTAACAAAATTAATCTAGCCCCAACACTGGTCGCATGCAAAAAAATCCCCATATTTCCAGTCCCAGACACAAATACACAATCTGCGTAGTTTTTCTCATTTTTTGTCACAATTTCAGCATCAAACTGAAGGTAGGACTACGCCAATTTATGACTTGTTATTTTTTCCCCATGTTGCGTTTCCGTATTGTCGTTGTCTGATCTTCTGTGTAAAATTAATTTCTTGCAAATTGAGCAGAACACAGTCTTCCCGTGATATGCCAAACTCCGAGTTCCACTTGCTTTCTCGAATGGTAACGGAGAGCACAGTCTTTGGTACCTTGTGACAGAACGTTTCAACGTCCTCTCTCACTTCCCTAAAGTTGGCAACTTCCTCCTTGAATGATACACCTTCCTTATGAATTTGCCGGGTTAGTTTTTGTTGAAAATAGTCATACAACTTGTAATCAAATATTGAATGATTTTTGTATGTTTGTAGATTCGATCCATTGACCGCGTAAAACGGTATTTTCTTGGCGTTTCTCACATTTTTTGACGTGTACAACACGTCGTGCAATGTCCAATTCAAGTATCGCTTCAAAATGACTAATGATTCATCAAAACGTTCAGCAACAACTACAAGTTTGAATTTTTTATCCAAAACATCTAGGTACTCCTTAAAGGCAGTAAACTTTCTTTGTTTAATAATGTCTGGATGTACGCCATATTCAAACGCTAATCTGTTGTTCGTTAGCGACATACGCGGTTCACGTGGTTCGTATTTCCACGGGTTTAGAAGGTAAGTACCTAAGGTATCGTTGGCAGGAATGTTGCCGATGTATCCCGGCCGCATATAGTTCACCATAGACGTGAACAACGCCGTCGGTTCACGGATTATGCCGATTGTGACCGAATCTTCAGGAAGGACGCTTGCCCATGCGTCTTTACCATATATAACATGGTGACAAAGTATGTCAAATGTCTTGTTCCTCGGCGGTGGAAGTGTGTTCCAACGTGTGATGGATTCATTCATGCTGATGATGTTCGGAAATCCAAACCGGTTGTACTCATGCGGTAGAACGAACGTCAAGTTGCGTCTCCACCCGAATCGGAGAAATATCGCTTGTGTTGTCGTGCTAGCGGCCTTGTGCACTTTCAGGAACCCTATATGTATGGTAGCGTTATCCAACGGTGTATTGTCGACGGAGTCATGGCTGTCTTGTGCTCCTTGTGCGATGGTTGCAGGCCTCGTGACATCTTTGTCATCGTATAACACTGTATGTTCACTCTTGTCCGTACCTGTCAGTAACAGCAGCCCCTGAATGAAAAGTGTGCCGGACACCAGGCTGAAAAATATTTTATTGCATAAATTGGGATTTCTGAGTGTATCAACATTGTGTAATAACAATCATAATACACTACTGTCTGTTCCGCGTTTTGCTGCCGACGAACTTTTGGCTATTAAACACATTAAATCTAAAAAAGTATTTAAAAGTAAGTACTTTTTTATCAATAAGAAAAAAGCCACCCGCCCCAAAAAGTTGTATTTGATGAAATTCCATCAAATATTGATTTTATTGCGAAAAAACGATTTTACTATGGGAATTTAACATGGGGGCTAAAATTTTTAAAAAAAATGTTTTTTTTATTTGTGGACCGATTTTCAAAATATAACTTGTTTTCTTAGTTACATTATTTTCAAGCTATCTCGCCAGGTTTCGGAGTCAATTCCCAAATGTTTTCGTTTTTTGATCCCTCAGGAACAAAAAACGAAAAGTTTTGGAAATTGACTCCCAATGTTAAATTCCCATAAGAAAATTGTTTTTTCGCAATAAAATCAATATTTGATGGAATTTCATCAAACTATTTTTTTTGGGGAGGGTTACATTTTTGTTATTGGTGAAAAAGTACTTACATTTAAATATTCAGATTAAATGTGTTTAATAGCCAAACGTTCGTCGGCACTAAAACGTGGAACAGACAGTAGTGTAATAGATATGCAAATTAGTTTGTTACAGAAAACAGGTTTGTTGACCAGTACAGCTTCATGGTATGAAAATGTGCTTATGCAATAAATATAATTTAACATGTGTGATGATTTAATATTTGGTTTTTATTTAACTCGTTGACTGATTTCATATGACACTCGGTGTAGACTCGTTTCTTATGAATCAGTAACTCGTTTAATACATATATTAAATCATCTCTCATGTACGATTCTCTATTCATTGCATAAAAGGGACGTTCGTAGTATATTTATAGATCCTAACATACGATCCTCTAACTTCGATAGCCGCACAGATTCGAGACCATTTTTATTTTCTCGTTCTATCGCGAGATTTACGGGTTACGTCACTTCCATTACACTTTTGCGTTCAACCGAAGCCAGATGAAAGGTCACAAATGCCAAGTTAGAAAAATGCGATTTAAACAGGACTAATACATTGCCAAACAACACAACACACCTAAATGTTGTGTTTTCCACTAATCCCATTAACCCCCTCCATTAAAATCCGGATTTCGATAGGAAAATTTACACATAAATGAGTTCGCTTGAGCCCGTATGTTGTTTACATGTTTATCAATGGAGGTCACGTAATATTTGTAGGTAGAAAGGCACTAATAATGTTGGAATATGGATTTTCATTCAGTCACCACCTTAACCTATTTTTTTTTAAATTGTCACTTTTAAGTTCGTCCACATCAGTCCAATACCTCCATTTATCAGCAGATATATGCAATCTGGTCTCTGTTTTTGTTATTCCCATTGTGGACGAGTACCACATGCAGAAGGGATTGAAATGTCTTACTCCAAAAATAGACATTACCACTTTAAAAAAGTATTAAAACCAACAAGCTGAAACTTCATATTGTTTAATTTGTTTAATCTAGCAAATTATATTTTCCAAGTTGGCAATCGTTTGTCTAATCATTTAAGTTCGAAACAATATGTATCGTGACCCCTGAACGGTACATTATGCAGACACAATTTGTGGTGTTTTCGAACCGGGGACCTGCACCGGAAGAGCATATGACGTCATAGGGTCAGAGGTCGCGACCTTTCACGGTACGCTGGAGGCGGCCATTCGTAGGCGAGCGTGTTTTGAAAGTAAACAATTGCATTTCTCCGTGCTTTTGAAGCCAGTAAACGCAATATATATACAGATAATTGCATTATATTTGCATGTAACTTATCAAAAAAGGTTTATACTCTTATTATTTATTACGCATGTTGTTTAATATCGTTAGAGTCTCGAATTATGAGCAGTCCAGGATATATTAATTGTGTTATACATTAATTTCTAGCTAGTGAAGAAATTAGTTTGTTTGTTTGAATGCAGCTTCGCCCCTAAACGTGCTTTCGAATTGAGATACATGCACTACTGCGTATTGACGGTTTGACATCGAAGCGCGCATGCACGAGTTTGAAAAGGCTATACGTGTAAAATGAATGTGTGACAACCAGGTGAGACGTCTGATTATAAATATAACTTTCACTTATTGCAACAATTAATGAGTAAAGTCGCAATATCTTATTGATTGGGACGAAATGCTATATGCTTTCAATGGTCGAGAATGTAGGGCAAACAATACACGGTGTATATTAACCATTTCACCCTTAATTAACTGGCATAAATACTGTTATAATGCTACTTTTTGGATAAGTTCATAAATCATAAACAAGAGGGCCATGATGGTCATATATCGCTCACCTGTGTAATGTCACAAAAATCAAGCAAATACTGGTATGTAAAGTTGTCACTACATATACATCAAAATAAGTCCATGACAGGCACAAAATGTCAATGTGACAAACTTGAGAAGTCACCAGGGTAGGAGTTGTCTCGCGATATGTACAGATATATCTTACACAACTTTGAGAGGTTTGGAGACCACAACAGGATGCTTCCAGCCTACTTTTTATTGCAATCCTTAGATTTTATGTATTATATAACCATATTCCGTACACAAGTTGACCCCTATTTGACCCCCCGGGCCATGCCCATTTTGACCCAGAGGTCACCATTTTAACAGCTTTGAAAAATCATTGTAAATCGATCATTTCTATCAAGTTTCGTCGAAATCGGTCTGGTGGTTCGTGAGAAGATTTTTTTAAGAATATAAGCTATTTTTAGACGGCGGCCATCTTGGATTAACGACGACCGCCATTTTAACAAAACTGAAAAAGCTTTACCAATGAACCATAACTGCGAAGTTTGGCCACCAATGGCCAAGCGGTTTGTATGAAGAAGACATTTTAAATCTCTAATAAAAGAACGACCTTTTGACCTTTCGGCGGCTATCTTGGATGATGTAATCATCCGATTCGATTAAAACAGCACCACAGCGATCGCCTCAACAATACCTTTGATTTGATATATTATAAGACCATATTTTGTCGAAAATGAAATTTGACCCCTATTTGACCCCATTTTTGACCCAGGGGTCACCATTTTAACAAAATTAAAAAATAATTGTACATCGATCAATTCTACAAAGTTTCGTAGAAATCGGTCTGGTGGTTCGTGAGAAGAAGACTTAAAAAAAAAGAGGCTATTTTTAGACGGCCGCCATCTTGGATTAACGATGACCGCCATTTTAACAAAACTGTAAAGGCTTTACCAATGGACCATAACTGCGAAGTTTGCTACCAATGGCCAAGCGGTTTGTATGAAGAAGACGTTTGAAATCTCTAATAAAATAACGAGCTTTTGACCTTTCGGCGGCCATCTTTGATGATGTAATCATCTGATTTCGGCAAAAAATACTCCTAGGTGATCGTTTCGTCCATACCTACGAATTGGTATATGACATGACCATATTCGGTCCAATGTGAAATTTGACCCCAACTTGACCCCTCCTTCCTCGCCCATTTTTGACCCGGGGGCCACCATTTGAAGGAACCAGAAACATCGTTAAATATAGATCAGAGCGATCGCCTCTTTGATACCTTCGATTTGATATAGACATGACCATATTCGGTCAAAAATAAAATTTGACCCCAATTTGACCCAACGACCCACGCCCATTGTTGACCCAGGGGCCACCATTTTCACAACTTTGAAAGAGCATTGTACATCGATTATTCCTACCAAGTTTCGTCGAAATCCGCCAAGCGGTTCATGAGAAGAAGATTTTTTAAGAATGTATGCTATTTTTAGACGGCGGCCATCTTGGATTAGCGATGACCTCCATTTTAACACATCTGAAAAGGATTCACACATGGACCATAACTTTTAAGTTTGGCTACCATGGGCCAAGCGGTTCATGTGAAGAAGAATTTTGAAATCTCTAATAAAAGAACGACCTTTTGACCTTTCGGCGGCCATCTTGGATGACATAATCATCCGATTTCGAGTGATTGATAACTTCGATTTGATATATGACATGCCCATATTCGGTCAAAAATAAAATTTGACCCCAATTTGACCCCACGAGCCACGCCCATTTTTAACCCCGGGGTCACCATTTTAACAACTTTGAAAGAGCATTGTACATCGATCATTTCTACCAAGTTTTGTAGAAATCCGGTTGGCGGTTCTTGAAAAGAAGATTTTTTAAGAATTTGTGCTATTTTTAGGCGGCGGCCATCTTGGATTACGTAATGACGTCATTTTAATAATTTTGTAATCCCCTATCTATGGACCATGACCATGAAGTTTGGTGACTATAGGCCCACTGGTTACCGAGGAGAAGATGTTTGAAAATGTTCACGGACGACGGACGACGGACGGACGGACGGACACATTGCGGTAATTAATTAACCACACATTTTTTATATTGAAATACCACCAAAAATCATGTTAGGTCGCTAGTGCAACTTCAATGTGTGATGTTGTGCTCATGCAATGATCAGAATCTAGCATTTGACTATCTTGTTTAATATGATTTATTAAACGCGTTGACTGATATCATAAGAACATCGGCATAGCCTCGCTTCTTATGACATCTGTAAACTCGTTTAATAAATATGACAATAAAGCATTACTCTTGAAAGATAGGAAACGTACACTGCAAACGAATCGAATGAATGAATTATAATACATAGAGAATACTAGGCTAGTGTCTTTTGATATCAAGTTTATCAGGCAAGGCTCGGCAAGCCTCGGAATTCCTACCGTTTCCGAGCCAAGCCTGATAAACTTGATATCAAAATACACTAGTTTGGTATTCTATTTATCAGGTAACGTTTTATGCTCGAAATTGACATTATATGACGTCGTATTATATGGACAGAACGCGGACGTGTTTACGTTGCGTCATTACACAGACGTCATTCGGTAACGTCACGTGACGTCAACGTAACGTGACGTCACGTGACGTGGAACGTCAGTTTTCACTTTGTTGTAACCCGGATGTTGATATCAGGTCAATGCCTGATACAACAATAGGTTATCGGTCGTACTTAGTACGTATTCGGTCAATACAGGGCAGGTTACCTGATAAATAGAGAATACCAGACTAGTGTCTTTTGATATCAAGTTTATCAGGCAATGACAGGAAACGCGTAGGAAACGTCCAGGAAACGCCCAGGAATTCCTACCGTTTCCGATCCGTGCCTGATAAAAAGTGACACATTTGCTTTGCGTCACACAAAATAAATCAGTTGCCTATTTCACCAACAGTGCAAAGTATACTTATCTAGCAAAGTATACTTTGAGGGAGAAATTTTCAATTTAATGATAAATTTATTATTTTTTATTATACTGAATGTATTATATTATCACAGCCATTTTGGCTGTGACAATGTAATAACTTCAGTATAATAAGTCTGCATAGTTTTAATCATCAACTGTATATGCAATCATTAGTTCTGTATGAAATAAGTATACTTTGCTAGATAAGTATACTTTTCAATTTTGATGAAATCGGCTACTGGAATGGGTGCATTGCATTTTCGTAGTTTCGTAAACACAGTTTGTTGCAATTGAAATAAGCCGTCTAATGGAATTTCTTTAAAACCTGTGCTATTGTTTATCTTAAATTTTCCTTTTTTTGAAATTAGTATTATAATTTATCACATGAAAACCTTGTTATGACGTACTGTAACCCGTTTCATGAAGGTGATAATGACACCTTCAGCGAATTTGATACGTATTCGTATTATGTGCCAACGTTATGCCAAACGAATAAAGCGAAGACGTTCGTTCCAAATGACGTCCCTAATGGCGCGACAAAGCAACGATGTTTCGGCATTGGCGTCATCCTATTTTAAACGTCATTAGCAGCGTCGGTGATTCAGTGAAATCACTACAATTGTTAAAATGCACTTCCGTTTGGTAATATGATGCGCTTATGGAGTGCTTACAAAGAACTGGAACCTATACTATGGCATATTAAATGTTATAATTTGTTTATTGCTATATATATGGCAGGTACAGTAGACCGACAGTTGATTGTTATTTCATTGACGGACTGTGTCAGGACAATCTAAAAATGAGGCTAATGCGGGACAATCCAAAAACTATGAAAGAGGCAATTTCGATCACAACAAATTAACAAAACTTACGCAAACGTTTTAATTTACGAACATGCAGAGACATGCGAATGGACGTAAATGACATGGTACAACAAAGGGAAATGTGTCATCAACCAATGGAAATTGATAATTTCCGCTGTAGGAATCTACGCTGTTCGTATTGTAATCGACGGGGGCACCAGATTAGCGATTGCAGGGTGCGTAAACAGGGGAATCAGGTTAATGATGCAAGTATTGTTCAAGGGAAATCAAGGTCACAAATGGAAGATAGTTGCTATTGTTGTGGAAACGAAGGCCATTATGCGATAGAATGTACGAGAAATCGACGTTGGGCTAGATCATAGACAAAATAGAGTTCAGAGGCCTTTAAACGGGCGTGCTTCTCACATGTAGAAGCCGATGCGGGAAGGGAATCAAGCAAACTCACAAACATGGTTATCTCATCAGCTGCAAATCCGACCTAATGTCTGATAATAATACAAAAACACAAACATAGAGCTTTGTTAGATTTGGAACCAGAAGTATCACTAATTAATCGTAGGGTATATGAGTCACTAAAAGTCAAACCTAAATTAAGTAACAAACAATTAAATATTTCAACAGCTGGGGGAATACCTTTATATCTGTATGGGTGTGCTGAATTAAAGTTTGAGATAGTGGGATTGCGCATGAGTCATGTAGTTTAATGTAGTCAGTAATTTTAGTAGAAAAATCATTCTAGGACAGGATTGGCTACGTGCCAGAGTGTATCACGATATTGGCTTTATTCGCGTAAACCAAACATATATCCCATATATCCCAATGGTAGAGGATACACATGTAGCTTCAGTTGTCATGGCAACGCGTAAAACCAAAATTTCTGCTCAATCTGCGCAAGGTAAGACAAAACCCTAATATCAGGGAAACAGAAATACATGTATACGAGATTAGTCCGACTGGTAATGTTTATTTAAGTTACGAACCAGGGCTAATGATTACAGACACACTCGTAAAAATGAATGTTTATATACAAATGTCTGATAACTGCTTACATGAAACCAATTATATTGAGGAAGTAGACGCGCCGGGAAGTAGACACGTGCGAGATAAGGTAATTGGCTTGTTAAGCAAAACTAGAGATTTGTTTGCAAAAGCAGATGCCGATTGAAGCCATGCAGACGCGGTTAAGATGAAAATTGATACAGGTGACGCCCAACCAATTAAGTTAAGACCGTACCGAATGCAATTAAATAACAGTAAAGTTATACATAAGGCCGTAGATGAAATGTTAGAGGCAACAATAATTGAGCGTTCGAGATCACCTTCGTCTTTTCCTGTTGCTATCGTTGATAAGAAAGACGGTTCCAAGAGGTTTTATGTGGATTTTAGAGCATTGAACAAGGTCACAATAACAAATAGTTATCCATTGCCACTAATTGATGATATCTTGGCACTCCTAGGAAAAGCAACATGTTTCACTTCATTGGATCGCTTATCTCGATGGTATCTTGATGTATTCAGTAACTTTTGAAGACACATGAATATTCGATCGGTTGCGAACGCATCAATTGCGTCTCAATTGAAAGAAGTGTAGTTTTCTCAAGAGAGAAACCAATTACCTCGGGTTTGTTATCCATAAACATGACATCTAGACAGGAGCTAAAAAATGAACGTGACTAAGTCGTTACCTATTCCAACTTGCTTCAAAGAAGTTAGTAGCTTTATCGGAATGTGTAGCTATTACCGAAGTTTTATACCCAACTTTTCGGAGATAGCAAAACCAATTATCGCATTAACAAGGACTTATGCGAAATTTAGATGGAATCCAAACTTCCAATTAGCGTTCGACAAGCTGAAAAACACGCTCGCGTCGATACCGTTGCTAGGATACCCCGACACAAATAAACCATACATCTTATACACTGACGCTAGTGATAAATGTATAGATGCGTCCTTAACACAATGTGTGAATGACGAAGAAGGTTCAACAGAGAAACCAATTTACAACCTATCGCACAGGTTAAGTGATACTGAAAGTCGGAGGACTACCATAGACAAGGAAGCGTTTGAGATATTTTATAGTCTTCAAAAACTTGATCACTATCTTCACGATGCTGAGCTTGTGATAAGAACCGACCAAAAACCCTTGACATACATTCTTGATTCACCAATGCAGAACAAGAAAATCCAACTATGGGTTTTTAGCATAGCAGGCTATAACTGCAGTGTAGAGTACATCGCATGCACTGATAACTCTGTGGCAGATTTGTCATCACGTGTGCCAATCCATGCTAACGCTCAAGATGATTCATGTCTGGAACATCCTGATCAGTAATAAAGCATATCAAGTTAACGCGATTAACTCGAATAGGTTCAATCCAAGAGAGTACGCCAGGTGTACCGTTGAGATTGATGATAACGTTCATAATCCTATAATTGATACAGACTTGGATATGACGGTAGAGCAAGAAAAAGATGATAACATCGTAGACTCGAAACGTGGGCTGAAAAACGATACTTTATCACGTGCGATTGCCAAGAAACATATGTTGGTAGATAATGTATTACATCTCAAATACGGAAACTGACCCAGTTCTGAGATTCTACGAGCCACAATACCTCGGGAGCGAAGTTTTAACTCGATACCATGACCAGAACGGGCATATGGGTGTCAATAAAACATATGACGCGATCAGACAGAAGTAGTACTGGCCTAACCTTTACACAGAATTGTAAACGTACGTTGCGAAATGTGTCACGTGTCAGACACGTAGCTTGCAAAAAAGCAAACCACCACTACAGGAAACTGATATACCACTCACAAACTGTCGCAGCATTCCGCTTTAATCGCTTTAAAAGACAGCCACGATAGTGATAATGAACAACTCTCACATATAGCTGAGCGTTATCGCAAGGTGAGAAAAAACAGTATCGTCGAAGATGACGTGCCTTTATTTGAATTAGCTCTACGTCTCCGTGACAAACGAAATAATGAGGGGGTTAGAAAGGATCAAACTGATATGATAACAGACAATGCAAATAATGAAGTACCATACGAGCCAACACTTCAGGAATCAGAGTCATTAACCAACACACCTGTTGATTCTGATACCGTGGGTACGTTATCCGGTAATGAGGAGCGAAACATGTCCGTGAACGGGATAACTTTGGGCGCTGAGCCAAAGCAATGTGCATCAGCAAAGATATAAAGTCATAAGAAAACACTGGTAAGAAGAAGCTGCCTTATGTGAGTTGCTGAAGAAGTAAGGCTTCATGTTATGTTTATAACAGTGATAGACAAATAGTCTATGATAATAGCGCGTGTAACCCAAATAGAGATAAGGCTCTGTATAGTAACTGTGAGTTTTTGTTATATTTCAAGCAAACTGAATTGCATTGTATTAGTCATTAGGTGTACGCTCCCATAGAAAGTCGGGTATTTGTAAACCCCACTACTTCAAAGAAAACGTGGGGTCGGGAAACCCGAGTTTCACAGCTGGATACTGGAATAAACCTGTCTGCATCCCCGATACCAACCAGATTTAATGTTCCTAACACCGGGTCAAATGGCCCATTAGGCGATATGATAAGATTCTGAAATTCCCAGTTAAATTCTAAATATGTTATAACGCAAATAAAATCTATAAATAATGCTATAATCAATTTTATCATTATCAGAGAGGAAAAATTGCCTTTTCTCCCGTCAAAATCGGTTGACCAACGACAAATATATTGTGAAAAAAAAGTAAGATTTTACCAAAATATGTGTTCCGAAGACCTCTCCAAATCCCGCCAAAATGGTTCCAATACGGCCTAGGAATATGCGAGCCACAATACTATCTATGATACCATTATAATATAAAATCGTATTCAATATTTATATACACCGAGGTGAATCGATATATGTATGCATTCCACTAAACAAACGAAAACTAACAAGAAGCCAAATCGCCAAACATAATCCTTATGTGCGAAAATGAAACTGGACGAGTGAGAACTATTTTGTGTCCGTGCATGGATAATGGTCAGGCGGCTTGACCACTGCATAGGACAGAATAAATATGTCTGGTTTCTGAACTAAAATGGGAAGATATAATAAATGCTAATCTTTTTTTGTTATTATTCGATAGCAGAGATATGTACATGTACTAGATATTTGCTGTATTTTTATATTTTATTCAAAATGTAGCAGTAAATATGAAGAGCACATACGTATGGCACCACGATTGCAAAACCTGCAATTATCTATGACATACATGCATACATATGGCATATGTTGTCATGACGGAGAAATGGGGCTTATGATCTATGCTACCAACTCCGCTACCCAAATCAGCCTGCATATCCGCGCAGTCTGATCAGGGTCTGCACGGTTCGCCATTCCGTCTATCTCAATTGATTTCATACATAATAGCATCCGCGATATTCAAAGAATAATATTTTGTAACAGTCTTGTGTTTTTTAGTAAATGATGACATCTTGCAATATGCTTTGAAAGTGTCATAAATATTCGTTGTCATGTACGGAAGAAAATCATAAATTATGTAAATATTTTTCATGAACTATGACAACTGTGGAAATGTATCAAATTACTTACATGGTTGGTCTCATAACGGACCACTGCGTACATAGTATACGCATATACAAATATAAGGCCAAATATGTATAATTTGCAATTGTGTGTTATTGATTAGAATATTTGCAAAGCGTTTTCCTGGTATCATTAATGTTACTCCTTCAAAAAACTTTAGCCCTGATCAGACTGCGCGGACTTGAGATTGATACAGATCGAGCTCCGTGTCAGGTGCATAATTTGGTGGCGAAATTCTTATTTCTCAATGAAAGATAGCAAGTTAGGAGTCCTTTAGAATCGTCTCATTGAGATCATTGAGACTCCCAACTTACCATTTTTTGGTGCAGAAATTTGTTGTTATGCAGAATTGATAAAATTACGCACCTTAGCTTGAGCTCTGTTGATAGTTTATAAAACTTTTCTAATCAAACGTTTTAACAGTAATTCATTCAGTATCAAATAAACTGACTGCGTCTGTAGTTGTACTCTTGACCAAAGTTTGATGACCTGTTTATACACACTATCCCCAATTTATTCCAACATGGGAATGGGTGGTAGGAGGGAGCATGTGATGGGTAATTTAACGATCGGTGTGTGTTCATCCTTCCCGGAATGCCGACCGACATGGTTTGGTCCTCTTGTATCGTTTTGCCCCCCCCCCGCCCCCCCCCCCCTCCCCGGTACTTGAGAGCTGAATCATGTTATGCTCCAGTAAGAAATAATAAGCTTATCATAGCTCCCAACTTGCCATTTTTGGTGAAGAAATAACAAAATCCTACCTCAAATCAGCTTGGCATTTGGCTGTTCGTTTTCTATGGGACTTTACAAATAATGGATATTAGTTGGCATGACAAATGGGGTGGTGATAAAGGAAAACGATTGACGTACGCCGGGCACGGACGGTTGCAAAAACCATTGTAGGTAAACATGACGGCGTTAACGTACAGTGAGTTTAGGGATATGATCATTGTATTGAGCAAGGAACATTATCTAAATAATCGCGGCTACTGGTAATAGACAGATTAATACAACTATCTATACGTTTGGTTCAGATAATTGGCTAGTTGGGTATTCGTTAGTGTCTAACTCGAACTTAGACAATATCAGAAGTCATGTTTCAGACTTGGCGAAAAACCAAATGCAATTCACATTGCTGAACAGAGAATGTATGTGCTTAATGAATCCATTATTAATATTAGAGAAACCGTCAATCAATAATATAACATGATATTCGGGATCCATCAATTAAACACGCGTCTAAGTAAAATAACGGGGGCGATTGAGAAAGAACTAATAGCCACCAAGTTATTTTAGATATACATCGGACTAGACATCATTATTGATGATCAAGAGTATGTTCCCAAGTGCAACGTTCTATCTGGAGCACTTAACACGTGTTAACAAATATATCATAGCCTAATCTCACATAACAGCCTTCTGTTATTGTATTCTGTTATTGTATTCTGTTATCGCTTTTGTTATTGTATATGTATTTAACGAGCACCGCGTTGTTCGAGAGTGATAATATCATAACTGTACTCACAATACCAACTTTACGCGTATATAAGTCATACGAAGTTTACCGAGTAGTGAGCATCCCGGTAACTATGATTTCTAGTAGTAACAGTGACACGTACCGTAATGACAGTGTTGTTATGTTTCGAACCGACACGTACCAACAACCAAACATGTTGACAATATATGACTCAGAATCTGACAAAGACATATGCGTCCACACTAAACTATGTTATGTTTCGACACAAGTGTTATCTATTATGCGCAATTCATAACACCACAACTGAATACGTGTGTGCCACATGAACTGAACAGCTGTAATCGACACTGAATCCATTAACAGCAGCTGCATTAACGTCACCGCATGGAGCAGGCGAACCTACGATCGATCAGCTGGCCGTGCGTACGACCATGGGGTCGCGCTTTGATATCGTCCGACTATTATCGCAGACAAACTGACAGCTGAAATCGCATGTCGTGTCGTGCGACGTCTAACTGTCTATCTTCCAGAAACTACCGACTGTATTGCATGTTCCTGATATCTGCCTAGAACCGGTCTACTGTTTCCTGCTATTTGAAATCGTATACCTGGCTACATGTACAAGCGGATACGATGATGTAAGCACACTGCCACGCTTACCGCGACCGAATTATGACAAGCCAGTGACGTCAGACGCATTCTAACATTGTTGCACGAAGGACATGACACCACCTTATCTAACCAAGTTAATCCTGGAGCAAACACACACTACGGCCTAAGAAGTAATCAAGACATTCCAACAATTCACCCACGTACTAAACTGTATTAAGATTCATTTCTTCGATCTTCTATAAAATAATGGAATTCCATATCATTGAATAGAAGGAATAGACCTACAGTGAATTAATTTAAACATACACTGGGTCAACCATGTTTTAGTATTTAGTGTGTTGATATTGTACCACATGCATGTTTACTGCGAACATAATTGTAGCCACCAGGGACGTATATGGAACGCCATAGCTATCGTATGTTTGAATTAAATGGTATGTGCTGTTGGTGTATCATGTTGTTATATTCACATACTATGATTTAATGTTGTATCACCGTGTCGTTATGTCAACATACCATGATGATATGTTGAATCACAATGTCGTTATGTCCACATGTATACCATGATGCAATGTATCTCCGTGTCATTATGTCCACCTGCCATGCTGTAATGGTGTTATGTCTACATGCCATGATGTGATCTTGTATCGTCGTGGCGTTATGTTCATATGCCATGATGTAATGTTGTAACGTCGTGTCGTTATGTCCACATACCATGATGTAATGTTGTGCCGCCGTATAGTTACGTTGTTTCGCCGTGTCGTTATGTCAACATACCATTATGTGATGTTGTAATGCCCTGTCTTTAAGTCGAAAGACCATCATGTGATGATGTGTCACCGTATCGTTATGTCCACAGCTAATGAAGCCCGACGACCCTGGGCTGAGTCGTCCCGGAGGAGGTTTCGCACGAATCGTCGGGCCAAAGTTACCTCCCTTCATACAACGTTGTACAAACGTATGCCGGTGTCGCATTATTGATGTTTTTGTAATATTTTGCATAAACGGCTGAGTAAATAAATGTTTTCTATTGCCAAAATTTGCTTTCATAGTGTATAACAGAATATCACTGCAAATAGTGTATACTGCTATGTCGTTATTTTAGGTTTTGTGAATTTTTTTGCTACATTTTTTAACCAAGTTTTTTTTCATCTATAGACCACATACACCAACACTGGGGTTGGTTCCATTTCTTTTCTATAAGCCATATGGCCGCCATCTTGAAATTCAAAATGGCCGCCATTGAAATTTATATTTCGAGGTCAAAGTCATTATGTGTAGTGTTTTTGCAGCGGAAAACACATTATTATGGGCAAGAAATATTGGCAGAATGAGTTCAATACATTTTGAGATACCAGCCATTTTTTTTCTTCAAAATGGCCGCCATTTCAAAATTTTACATTTTTGAATGTCGTGGTAAGATTTTGTATTTTCCTTCTAGTTATACTGGTATTTCTTTGAACAAAGTCTGCTGAGATTATTTCTAGCTGATATTGTGCTACGAGTAATCTTTATCTTCATAATAGCCACTGAAACTAAGTGTGCTATGTACATCGCTACACTCAAAGATTTGTTACACATTCTAGTATTTCTGTGTCTGTAGTTACGTTCTTTCAAATGATATTGTGATTGGAACGTGTGTGCTTGAAAACATATATATGAGCCGTGTCATGCGAAAACCGGGCTTAATGACAACATTTTCAGTTTTTACTTGTTGGCGTATTCTGAATTGTACATCTTTTAAAAGCCATATTCCGCAAAAAATTATCAATGTATCCCAATTATTTTTCATTTTAGAAGTATTTTTATGACGCGTGATGAAAACTTTTTAGATCAATGACGTCGAAATTACGACGTTTTTATCAACGGCGTATGCAAGGGGTGTTGATAAAATACCCGGACAAGTCTTATAGATTTGTCATCTTTTATCGCATGTCAACCAAATTTGGATATCTCGTAGCCTGGCAAAGTGTCTTCCAATAGGCCAAGACAAAGTATGCAAATAATGTTCATAGCTCGTGTTGCAGTTGCTAATGTAACGTCATGTTTTGGATTGCGGCGCAAGTAATGTAATTTCGTATGAATAATTTTCAAATAAGGCAGAGTGAGAAGTGTTGGCGTTTCCCTGTTGTTTGCTGCTGTCTGAAATAATTTTGGGGAATAATAGCGACATTATTTAACATTTCGTATGCGAAAACATATTTTAAAACATTTGACATCGTGATCGGAAATGACGTAGTTTAACGACTGCCAGCTCTGTGTAAGAGAATATGCCGAAAAAACAAGAGATTAAATTAAAGTTTGTATTTTAACACACAACACGAGATATTGATGATCAGAGAAATTCCATCATGGGGATGACAATATACGAACGATACAGTCGGATAGACAATGGACATGAAGGCGCGAAAGGCTAGGCCATCCTTGGACGTCAAAAAGTGACGTCGTCAGACGTTGTGACCCAAAGTAAAAGTCTTGGTCGACTGACCACTTTTCGTGAAATGCCAAATCGGTTGAACTCATTGTGTGATCAAAAAGATTTAAATATGATGAGACATATGGCTATATGGATCCCGATGATGGTGAACATGTAGCAGAACGCCAGGCGAGTTATCAATTTCTCTCCAGTTTTAGGATAGTTGGAATGACATCTGTACATTTTTCCAATTGAGTTGTTACAGTGGATGAATCTAATATCGTCGATTGAGGCGTTATTCAATCCTCCATATTCGCCCAATCTTGCCCCATGTGATTTTATTTTTAATACCGTACACGAACAGCCGCATAAAGAGACGCCATTTCGACAACGTCAGCAGTCAATAATGTTATTGCTGGTATTCCAGGTGGTATGTTTGAACAAATGTGAATTGCATTGCCTGACTTAGGTGTCGGAGGTGCATGTATAAAAAAGATGTTATACCGTTTATTTTGAAAAATAATAACCCATTGTGCGAGCACGAATGAAGGCATGGACATGTTCTTCTTCCATTGAACAATAATATGGAGCATAACATTAACATAACGCCATTTTGACGTCAGGCCTCATATCGCGTGATTACGTTGTGTTGGTAACGATAAAATTGCCCATGATATATTAATGATGAGTTGTGCATATGAAATCGATGAAGCAGTTATCAATCAACATGGATGTGAATTTTCAGTTAACCAAACGCATATGGATGTTGCAGCATAATAATAGTGGTTATTCAACCAACACTGGAAATCGAAAACTCTTACAAGCAAGATATCCGCGATGACCGGTGGCTGGTAATAATGCAATGCATTGTCAGTTTCAACATTAGCCACATGAGTGACCGTACAACTGTGTGTACATATTGTGCTTGCAAATCTTCTAAAATTATTCCGCGGGACCATAACCCAAACCGCGTAAATATAATACATAATTGGGTGTTGTAGTTGCAGGTTATGCATATGGGATGCCCATCCCCCATATAAATCCGCCACAGCTGGAAGCTCATTATAGATATGTGTGACGAAATACTTTCATACATGTATCATGAGATAAAGTGGTGTTATTTTAATCACTACAGACCAACTTAAATAGAAGAAATGATAAAAAGATCACGTAAAAACTTTCAATTTCTTTTTCTTTTCATTTCAATATGAAATACATTTCAGACACACTGATTGGCATTCAGGGATGAACTATATTCCCAAGGGACACTTGTCCCCAAACCCCCAAGGATCATATGATTGTGCCCACACGCAATTTTCATGATGATTGTTTTCTATTCCAATATTATATCATAAGAATGTGTATGGAATTGGTGCAAATTGAGTATTTATTTGTAGACAGTGCACGTGTACTTCTGTAGTAGGCCGCTTATAACATTAACTTTGTGACAAAACACGTCGGGCAGATTTGGTAGCGTGATACCTTATAATTACTGCCGTGTGTCTTTCTTGAGGATCGCATTACCATCACTTGATATACAGTATTATGCAGTCAAGTGATAAGCTGATGAGTAGATACTACAAATCGTGCGAAAAGCAAGTTTATGACCATCAAATTTCCAATTAATTTCAAGACTTTTCGAAAACTCCATCGACCTCACTGTGTGTTTTGTGCATTATGTATTGCTTATACACAAACAATCAAGAAGCTGCATTGAAATAATCACTGATTCTGAATCTATTAGAGATATTTTGTTGCATTTGTTTTGCCAAATTCAATACAAATCCCGGATATAAATGTAATTATATAGCTGCCTTTATGATAAAATGAGTAGCATTAAATAGCGTATAATTCGCTAAGTACTGGCTAGAATTGTTCAAAAGTCTCAATTTACCAAGATAATAGATGGTAATATCGTTGGCATACACCAGGTTCATATTTAAGATTATGTAGGGATCAAAGTGCAGTGTAAGTGAAGACTTCGCTGATATATAGCCAGTTAAATTATGCGTTCACCATTTTGAATTCATAAAGACAACCGATGAAAAAGTGACAATGTCAAAGAACGACAGTTGGGTGATAATGTACAGCGCCTCAAGCATTTGTAAGTCATTGATGCTGCAAGGAACTCGTGCAAGTATCCTTGCTATAATATTTTGTCACGACACCATGGCCATAACGTCAAATATGGATTCACATTCAGTGACGTCACAAGTGCGTGATGTCACGTCATGGCGTCATAATATGTGTACTGAGGCATCGTGTCTCATATTAGTTTCAGTAAGTTATAATTTTCCGTTTTCTGTTCACACTTAATGTGAACTGACACCAATAAACGTAAATGGGAGGGCACAATGTAAACTTTTATGGCGACGTTAGACAATTTGAATCGTCGTTTTTCCGACGTCGTTTACCGCTTTTCATGACGTTGTCATTAAGCCCGGTTTTCGTATGACGCGGCCCATATATATATATATATATATATGGGCCGCGCTCTGTGAAAACCAGCCTTAATGAGAACATTTTCAATTTGCACTTTTTTACAATTTTTGATGCGGACACCTTTCAAAAACAATATTCTGAATATGTTTCATAGCTTTTGTTTTATCTCACTTTTTGTAGCGCCATGTGAATCACACAAGGAAAACAAGTAAAGTAATCGAGAAAATGACGTTATTGAAACGCCGACGTTTGTACAATGCAACACAACAGCCTACAATAGAAATGTGTGTTCATAGACTTATTGATTGTGCTTGCTGAAAACTGTATTTGCTGATGAGTTACACTAAATGTATATACAAGTGTTAGTATGTATACTATCAAACATTGAACAAAATAAAACTATGATGTGTACATGTAGTGAACAAACCAATCGCACCACTATCGATTTTAATTAACCGACCTGTGACTTCGTAATTTGCTACTATCGCCAACTATCACAGATTATGTATATACATTGTAATTATTTGCGAATTTAGTTCAGAATCTAATTGACGTTATTTCCGTAACAGTTAATTGATGTAGACATTACGTCACTCACCAAAGACCAAACAACTAAGGGACATTCGTGGTGTTTGAAATTGAAACAATCTGTGATTGAAACAGATGCACTCAGAAAGCGGGAGGAACGTTTTCCTGTGTAGCCAATATGACTGACGGAGGTCTTATGTACATGTACCCCGTACTGGCAGGTAGATGGTCTATGCGAAAATACTGCGCTGATCCCCACTCCCTCGGCTGCCCACCGCCGCGCTACTGCCCCCCCCCCCCCCCCACCCCACACACACACCGAGAGGGCAGATATTGTTAGATGTGTCCTCTTAAAAAATTATTTTGTGGACTACCCGTCTCGATCCTGTCTATGCATTTACTGCCGGTACTGGATAGTTTTATATAAATTTCTTCAAATTTTATAAATGTGCTTTGTAGATTCTTTCATGTGTTTGTTATTTTCGTGACTGATGCCCGCGCGACAGCATGCGTATTTATTTAGTAAGTGGAATGTATTGTTGTTACAATCAAAAGTGGCCAACAGAACATTCAGGGCAAAATGATCCATTACTGTGTATTTTTAAATGTGTGTGGGTTTGAATTTTTGATAATGGGTTTACCATTTGAAAATAAATATATATACATAAACCTGTCAATGTCGGGACAATGTGGCGATGTGACATACATGATTGTATAATTGTTACAAAATGTTCTGATAAAAATACCGGCAGTAAGCATAATAGTATTGTTGCGTGTATATGTACATAATAGTATTGTTGCGTGTATATGTACATAATAGTATTGTTGCGTGTATATGTACATAATAGTATTGTTGCGTGTATATGTACATCCTCTCGTCGGGAATAAATAATTTTAAAACGAAATTTGCAATTTAATTGTGTTGTGTTTCAGAGTACATGCACCGCCATTGTAAACAATGAAATGATTGGCCAACCAAACCATGCTAAAAAGCACCGTGGCGTACGTACACTATATAACACAGTCAGTGATTTACACACTAAATTTGTACCGACCACAAAATTGCGACACTTGTTTGAAGTGGCTCGTTTGAATTTAGACGCGTTGAATTTGCAAATATTGAATGTGTGTATTCTAGGGCGGATTCGATTGGGGGAAAACCTTGCGCCCCCCACCCCCTAACATTTGGCGAGTAAAGATATTTTTCTCTAAATTGCGCCATAACGCAGCAAAATGGGGTGTAGATATCAAAAATATTCCGTAGGGAATACCGCCGGACCCACCTAGCAGTCTGCCCAGCTCAGCTTGGTCGACGAACAAACGGTGCTAGTTCGAAAATATAGTAAACTATTTCAATTAAGAAGTCCCCCCCCCTAACCTGAAATCCTGGATCCGCCCCTGGTATTTGCTGTATATTATTTACACGCCTCCGACTAAGTTATCAAACGGCAATCGTACGGCTGATGCAATGTGATATGTTTAACCCTTTCAACCCTAAGTAACTGGAATGGATTGGACATGTTAATTTTGCAACTAATCCAATTGTCACAAACTAATTTTCAGACTAGTCCATTTATGAAAAGGGGGTGTTTTTTTATTTTTTGTTTTCAAAATTATGAACATTACTTTCAAAAAGTGCAGATCCTGATGAGACGGCTCGTTACGAGCCGGTTCATCAGGATCTGTACTGTTTGCATAAACCGATATAGCGGGCTTTCGGGTTCAAAGGGTTAAAAGTCACTAAATTGCGCCATAACGTCATTACGTGACATTAGAAGGTACATGCAAGTGGTTGCAGATACAGATACAAATCAGTAGGCTACGTCCCTGGGGACCGTTTCACTAAAGTTTATACGACTAAAATGTTCGTAAGTACAAAATTAAGATTCAAATTCCACATTAACAACGTTTTCTTGTAAACAATTATTGGATTTACATTTATTGAGCATAGGCTGCCTGACAATTTCCAAATTGTAGTCTATGTTGATGTTCGAAATATTCGACAGGTGAACCAGTAAATCAAATGAATTAAGACCTCGGCCCAGTTCTATCCGTAGCCAATTGTATCCAGAATACGTGTTTCCCCGTGAGTTTTACATTTGCTGATGGTGATGTGGAGTTGTCACCCTTGGGCGTTTTGAGAAATTCAAGATGGCCGCCATAGGTCAACCAAATCGAAGAATGTTCATATGCATTTGCAAAATATTTATTTAAATGGCGTTGGTTTGATATGCTTTTATCTATAATGCCAGTTACATTTCTTGAAGATTGTAGATAGATACAGTGAGGACATTTTAAGTCATTCTCAAATTCAAGATGGCCACTAACAACTCACAATTTAAGGAATTAGTAACAGTTGAATTTAAAATTATATTACATGTATATACAGTGTTCCTGTAGGAATGTAGTTCTCTGTATATTTTAAACATAATTAGACAAACTGAAATTCCAAGATGGCCGCCATGCATATGCATCATGAGGTAAAACTGATAGGCGCTAAGCAACTTGAGTAACCACCTATATACTTTGACATTGGCAGATCGCAAAGACCAGCGATAGAACAAATAACTGGTTAAAGTTAAATTAAATTTTAATATACGAACAACAGCGTAATTATGTGATTGTGACTAGAGATATGGATCAGTAAAGGTTGTTGTTTGCCCTACATTCTCAACCAATGAAAACACTGCATTTTGCGTCCGAATTAATCACAACATATCTGCAGATTAAGGCGATGGCGTTCAGTGTTAAACATCACGCGTCATGTGATGTTGTACCTAAACTCATGTGTTTCATTTTATAAAAATATTTACAGAGACTGTGATATTGATTTTCCGTAAATAACATCGAAAGTTGACGAAATTTTCATAGCAAATGCGGAATACCATTCATCAATTTGTGACATCATTCATTGAAAACATTGTACATTTTGTAAATATGTTTGTGTGCAATAACGCACATGCATTTAGGTACAAAATCGCACGGCTTGTCTCAAATATCCAATGTGGTCCAGACATCAGGCCAATGAGTACACGTACCGCTGTTCTGGCAGCCAATCAAATGGTACTAAAGAAGGCTGTGTGTACAACCCATGAATGGGCGGGCGAAGCAATAAGTACGTCATACTTCAAATATTGAATTGTTAGTAAACTAGTTTACTAAAAACTAAATATTTGAACTATAACTATTATGTGTAGATTCAGCTCAGTCTGTGAACGGACCCATGCTGACCAGTGCCTGCACAGTTTGTCATTCAGTCTATGGGTCGATATTCATTCTTCAAACTAACAGCATTGATCCATATCAAGTTGTTAATTTGACAGGTTTCATCAGTCATATATTACATATAGTTGTTAGAATGTGTATGCTTGAAACCGAAAACATGGTGAATCTGACAAACAGGAACATCAGATCAGCTTTAGGATGTCCATATGTGTTACTGGTGTACCATCCAGTATGGTGATAGGATTCCAGGAATCATCTTCATTTGACCAATCAAAGTTGGCATGATCAATTTGTTGAGGGTATGTATTCAGTGAGTGCCGCCACATATACACATGTAAGTGTGCACGCTTGATGTTTACGGAATATGCTGCATTAGTTGGTGACCAAGATTTAAGTTTTGGTGCTGATGCCATGATTCGCCCCACTTTTGAGGACCACATAATTATATGAGCCTCTGTGGTGGAACAGCACTGTGGAAGCCCATAGCAGTCTAGATTGAACGGCGTCACCTCTTTAAGAACATGGTCAATATGCACTATGGCGACTCCGAGATTTGCCAGCGTGTATTTTCCACTGCGTAATACCTTTAATGCTGATATCTTTCCGATCCCAAAGGAACCGTGTCATACCATGTTAGCCCATGCTTACTGAGAAGATGTAGAACAATGTCACGATGCTTGGCATATGTTTCATTAATGTCAGTTACATCGCGTCCTTTGGCCGGTGCTACCATCATGACATGACCAGACAGGTGACCGGAATGATATGATAGATATGGAGGAGCAGAATAAATGTCCGTGTCGTCAGCAACAGTGAGCGAAAAGATCTGGCACTGATGCACGAAGCTTGTTGTACAATCAGTGTATCTGCCTCTTCATGCGTTGATCTCATGTCGTGCTTCTCAGTGAGAACACCGTTGTTGACTTCAATTGGTACAGGTCAACTTGAGAGTAGTGTTGATTGATGTGTCTGGATTTTCCCGGATATCATTACATATCAGCTCTATCAGTTGGGCCTTATTTTAACGTGGTAAACGAATTGATGGCATAATACTAAATATTTGAATTGCCCCTTTTTCTCGACCCACTCGTTTAGAGTCCTTGGTACTGTTTTCCCCATACCTATCAAACGCGAGATATACGTTTCATTGTTTCAGGTGACCTTCTCGGTTTGTGCGGAATCTTTGTAGGCTGCCCTGAACTGTCCCTGAGGAAGGCTACGGTATCATCCATAATACTGCGCAGCCATCTCTGTAAATGGCATCTACATTAGCTGTTGCTTCAGATTGAGAACTGGTGATATCAACTCAAGAGTTCTTCAAATTTGATTTGGAGTTGGCTTCTCTGAGATTTTCTTTCATTTGCTGGAGGATATGGTGCCAGTTCATAAGAGAGAGTCTCATCTGTGTCAATGCCACGATAACTGGACTGTAACCCCGTTGCCCTAGCATATACAATTTCTGTATTCAATATCTGTTCATCACCAGCACTGATGTGCTTTCGAGAGACGGCCAATGTGATAACAGTTTTTGGAATCTTCTGGTGAAAACTAACTGGCAAATTATTCTCAAACTCGTCCATTTCCTGGAGTCCGAGTGACACAGCTTTGTCAACATTAACTGTTTTATTTGTCACGACCTTGCCACTCTCGATATTTACAATTCCAACATGCTCTGTATGCTGAAATTGGTCAAGGGGTTCGATGGAAATATTGTTGTTTTTTTTAAGAAAACCGCAAACACAGTTTCTATAAAAGGAAATTTGTAAATTCTCATCTGCGTTCAGTTATAATTCCAATTATTCACGGATTCCGTCTCCGTATATCTTGATGGCATTTATTATGGAATGTATTTGTGCAGGTCCAGTATTAATGGACCACGGGTCACGTTGTTGACATTCTGCGCCATATCGAAACTTGAATATACATCCTTCAGACATGATTAAAATTCATATATTGTAGTTCCTGATGCTGTAGTTCGACGTCAGTGTATGTGTCTCATGGAAGGAGATATGTTAAATGTATCACGGCACATAATTCAGGTGGCTTTCTTGAATGTGTAAATGTGTAATATGTTAACCCAGGTCATGTTTCTATACACCAGTTATGTTCTGTCCATCCGAAAATAAAAACCGTGTGAACCGTGAGTCATATTATATTAGTATCCGTTCACAGGACAATGTGATGGTTTTATTGTATATGGCAGACATCTTGGATTGTTAAAGGTGTGTTTTTGTTTAAGGGACACAAAATCAGGCTTATGAAGTATTTAGATATGCACATGAAAAGTTTTATCAATTCATATGCCATTTTGTGTAGTATATATCGATGATAAACACTTTTGCACAATGCTGTATGTATATGGCGGCCATCTTGGATTTTATACTTGAATTTATTTTAAATACACAGCAATCGTCATTATATACACTCACATATGACAGTGCAATATTATTTAACACTTACTGTCCATTTTCTGTAAACTAAAATATAATTTCTCAATGTTATTGATATGGCGGCCATCTTGGATTTCTCAAAATGCCCAAGAGGGTGACAACTCCACACCCGGGATATTATTACAAATGCCCTAACCAACAATAATCAGCAAAGAAATAAACTTTAACCGAGAATTTTGGGTCACCGCCCGATTCCTCCAGACTATTTCCATAGAACGACATTTGTAAACCAAAATCCTTTTATAAATATGATCATGCAATATGTAGATGTACGTAACACATAGTTAAATGTACATGCCCACTCAGTAGGCACACATATTCTTTAAATCAGAGACGTCATTTGAGACATTTTCTTGCAAAAATAAACATTCATTCACCATTACCCACGTATTGTTTGGCATTATTATACATTTTATATCAGACAGAACTTTCCACACTGATATCAGTGATAACCGTGTTTCCTTAAGATGTTAACGGACATTACTATTTATACTCTGTATATACTTTTTTGATGTGCAATTATCATACTTTATAATCTGTCGAAAATATTATTTTTTCCGGTGATACATTTAATTAGTATACATAATTAAAAAATACCATGCCTCATTTGCATATGAAAATAGCCTGATACCAACGCGTGTCACTATCAGTAAACCAAATATTACTAAATGATTATACATGTATAGCGGCCACTCGTAATCTTTTGAACTGACATATCCAACTTTCGCGGCCATCGTACCTGGACAAAATCCATAGTGACCACATGGTCAATTTCAGCTCGGAAATCTACAGGTGTCACGTGATGTACGTAATTTTATCGATATATAAATCGATAATCCATGTACACGTAGTGTGACGATTCCACCATTGACCACTGTGATATTATTTCTAACCATATCAAATAAAGATGAAATTATATTAAGTATTGCAAGTTGCAATTATGTCAAAGATAATCAAATAAGACAAAGTCTATGCTGAAATTACAAATTCTGTTTGCAGAAAATAATTCTACCCTGGTTGTACAAATAAAGTTCACGGAAGTTTAGTTTGCAGTAATAATCGTTAAATCGCGTAAATAATTACAGATGGCCGATGTACTCGTTATTATCCAAGCATATTTGCTTGGATATAGTCCTTATACGGTTTTTGAGACCTCACATGTTTTATGCAAATGAGTAATTGTCGACCAACGAACGTACTTCATGCTTCATGATTCTAGCTACGCCACGTGAGAGAGTTCCAAAGCGAGCGGTGCATTATGAACGTGTCACTCACATTTTTGGCCAGCTACATTTTTTTTCAGTTACAGTTATATTTTTAAAAACAGTTTGTGATTTTATAAAATATTAACTGTCGTGTTTCATAATAAATATTTTGTTAGGAAGGTTATATTTTTAGCGCAATGATCGACCGCTCCACATGTAATTTATACGTAGTTATACGCCATGAAAAATAGTTCTGATTGTGAGCTAACATTATATTGTGTAGTGTAATACATGTGTTGTTAATTTTTCTGTACGACATTTATATTACAAAATGTTTATCTGATTTAATATATATAAATGACATGTATTAATTTGAGTATATTATTTTTCACGCGCAATGATACAATTAACCTCGTGTCTCATGAAAAGTAGTTTCCGCCATTTTATGCCGACAAATTACAGAATCGTTTACATAGTCATAGGTCAATGGCTCGATAAAATCCAACATTGGACAGCGAAATGATGATGATTTAAAACAGAAACATTGTTTGTTGACAGTTACATACCGCATGCTTTAAATAATCATCTTGAGCCATCGATATTATTAATCAGTGTCCATTTTACTTAAAACATCAACTAATCTATAATGACGTTACACTGAAAATGCAGTACGATACACTTTACAAAGGAAACATTGTCTTAGAGTTTGAATAATTTTAGGTTCCGCCGAACGAACGAGTACGCCGAAATATATTTCCGTACAAATCCAAAAACCTATTTATTATATACCCGTTCAACAAAACATGCATCCTAATAATTAAATAATCCGATAGTGTGATGAAATGCGACTCTCTATTATTTTTGTTGAACAATCCGAGCGCCTGTGATGGCTTCAGTTTATGCAAATTGACAAGGTCATTTCGCACACCTGAATCGATACAATAATCGGGGGTTGAAATTTCACTCGCCCAGCTCGCCATGGCGAGTGCTTTTTGTGGCGGTCGAGTACTTTCTACAGGCACTCCCCCAGTTTGGCGAGTGAAAGATTTGGTCAGGATTTTTTTTTTGGAAGAAATTGCCAATTAATTCCATCGATAACGGCCAACAAATGGTATTAATTCAGCGACCATTTGTTGTTTACAGTTTACGTCAATTTACGGGAAGTAAGATTCAAGCAGTGTCTATGTACACGGTTACGGGTAGAATCTCTAGCGATTTTGAACACGGTCCATATCGGGCAAGTTTAATTCACGGATTATTTGTCGGCTTTACGCGGCCGGGCTAACAAATAATAGGACTGCGAGTATAGACTAGTGTATACGCGGCCACATATATCGTCTCGTATACAGTTGGGTTAACGCGCATTTCAGACGCCGAACATAACGGCTTGGGACGAAACGGTCGGCGCCGGGTCCGAAACCATTGAATTTAGCAATTAAGGCAGCACGCAGCGCATGCAAACATAGCCACTATAAATTAAACTAAATCTATGTCACTCAACGCTTATAGAAAATAAGAAGTGTGCAAGCCTCTGAGCAAATTCGCTGCTATTTGTTTGTTTATGTTCATTTAATACTTAAAATATAAATAACAATAATAGTGAATATGTCTCATACGTTTTGGTAATGATCATATGTAAAACCTTTTTTTTATAAATAAGATGCAACATTATAAATACTGGAAATAGCAATTTATTTTAAAAGAAAACTGGGCAAGTAACTTTTTGACCTGGGCAAGTACTTTTTTTTTATTTTCTACCTACCTTGGTTCTACCTTGGTTGAAGGCCGTTTCATGTAAGCTAGGCTTGTACTGGCCTATTTTAGCGACGTCAAATTGGATAATTGTCTTTGAAACTGGGGGGAGAGCGCAACTAAATCATGGTTAAAATGTCTGTACAATATTTTCACGTATTGAATTTGCTGGGTCTCTTCTTCCAGGCGGAGTTGAGTGAACTTTTGAAACTATTTAGTGTGTTCGAATTTACACAATCACCAGGGAGTGCATTCCAGTCTGTGACGACTCTTTGAGAGAATACTTTTTGTCGCAACTGCCAAGGATTTCAGGACTTTCAGTCCTTTGATATATATTCTCAGACTGGCGAACTTTTTTTAACTTAATATTTCGGGCAATATACATGTAGCCTAATGCAAAACAGCGATTGAAACCAGTGTATACCCAGATCAAGCTGCGCATCCGCACATTCTGAACGGGGTCTACCCTGGTTGTACAAATATAATTCAATGAGGTTTTATGTTTAGTTTGCAGTAAATAATTCGCGATGATTCTGCTTAATTCCCTGGAAATAAAAACAACACATTTCCATTTATTGACAATTTTATAATTTGTGACACTTTCACCAATACTAGTTTCGATAATCGGTGGAAATCTCGTTAATATTGCCGTAAAATCAATAGAAAACATGCAACGATACAAATAGTTAAAACCAGCGTAAGTAATCATAGTTTGTAAACTAACGTAGTCTGATCCAAGATTTATAATTCCCGTGTATGTAAAAAGGGAATTACGTTAATTATTTCTAACCATCAAATAAAGATGAAATTATATTAAGTATTGCAAGTTGAAATTGTGTCAAAGATAATCAAATGAGACAAAGTCTATGCTGATCAGTAAAATATGTTTGCCGTACTGCAAATTTAAGAGAAACACTTTTTATTAGGGTCTCATAATTTAAGGCACAAATCTGGTAATAAAACAGAGCAATATATAGGCCAGCTCAGCTTTATCAACCAGTGTTAGTACATTTGTAAACTAACGTAGTCTGACCAAGATTTATAATTCCCGAGGACGTAAAAAGGGAATTACGTTAATTATTGCTAACCATATCGACAGACAGACAGACAGACAGACAGACAGACAGACAGACAGACAGACAGACAGACAGACAGACAGACAGACAGACAGACAGACAGACAGACAGACAGACAGACAGACAGACAGACAGACAGACAGACAGACAGACAGACAGACAGACAGACAGACAGACAGACAGACAGACAGACAGGCGTCCCGGAGGTGGGCAACGCCTACCCTGGTAGGCGTTGCCTACCTGACCGACAATGATGCGGTAGGCGTTGCCTCAATGATACCACAGGCCGTGATATGAGGAAAAACAAATTGCAATGGCGGCCATTTTGAAATTCCAGATGAAAATCGTCATACAAAATCATTGTATGACATTTGTAATGTTGTTACATGATCATAGACCCTGAAACATGAATATAGACATCAATATACTTCTTGTGAGTGCAACCATTACAAAGTTAATACTGTTTTTCTGTGTTCATTATTGTGAAAGTCGGCCATCTCTAATTTATGCAAATTAACCCATTTCCGGTGGTCCGATTTTGTCCTATTTTGAATGTGTTATTCAGGGCATCATACCGAATGATATTAAAAAATAAAAGCTTCTGTTGCAATTTTCCCCATGTCAAAGTGTATATATACTGGACTAACCAGGCAGTGTAGATCCAGATGAGGCGGCTCATATACGAGCCGTCTCATCTTGATCTGCACTATTTGCAAATATTCGTCCATATTTAAAAAAAGAAACAAATAACCCACTCTTCGAATGGACTATAAATTGATTTTGACAAATACTTATATTGGTCTAAATGTGAGAAACATGTGATTCCATGTCAAATATATGGTGTTTAAAGAGTTAATGTTACATATTCAATTCGAGCCATTCAATTCCCAATCTCTATATTACTATATATAAGTTTCGTTTTTAAGCATATAATATGCAAGTTTAGGTCCATAGTTAAGCATTGGTAAGCATTGTCCAGCCGGTTTCTATGACCACTGCAATACCGCCTGCTGTGCAAACGCTGTGGGCCGTACCTGGACGGCTAATTTTGTATATTAACAGTTTATAAAACGCAACTTATAC